>JAHHZJ010001089.1:0-39734 GCA_021437245.1 Aegilops speltoides | reverse complement strand
ATGTCCATCCAAATGGACATGTTCGCCGGACAGGTCGCTTTCTCGACGAATCGGGAGCGCCATATCATCTCGCCACGCCATGTGAGCGCCGCTTCGCCGTGCCCCGCCGTCTCCGCGAGTTTAGTACTACTGCCTGCTGGCGGCCGCTTCAAGGCCACCCGGCCTTCGCCCTGGGCATTGCCGTGGCGAAGCGCTTCAGCCGCTGCGTTTCCATCGCATCGCTGCGACGCAGCGCCGCTACCATGCCGTAACTTCCCGCTCGAGGTCAGCCGCCACCGTTGCCGCTTTCTCCGTAGCGCCGCCTGCCGCCACTCTCCACCGCGCGCCCACTCGCTAAGCTCGCTGCTGCCCGCCACTAACCTCATCGGCGCCGCCATGGCTACCCGAGCCCTGCTCTAGCTCCGCCCCATCGCCTCCGGCCTTCCTCGCCGCCGACTCGCCCCCGGGTCGATCCGCAAGAGCCGCCTTGATCCGCCCTCCGACGAGCCCCCACCTCCTTCCCCGCCATCTCCGGGCGAGCCCCCGGGCTCAAGGCGTAGCCTCGGGTGCCCGTGGTGAAGGAAATATGCCCTAGAGGCAATAATAAAGTTATTATTTATTTCCTTATTTCATGATAAATGTTTATCATTCATGCTAGAATTGTATTAACAGGAAACATGATACATGTGTGAATGCATAGACAAACAATATGTCACTAGTATGCCTCTACTAGACTAGCTTGTTAATCAAAGATGGTTATGTTTCCTAACCATGAACAAAGAGTTGTTATTTGATTAACAAGGTCACATCATTAGTAGAATGATCTGATTGACATGACCCATTCCATTAGCTTAGCACACGATCGCTTAGTATGTTGCTACTGCTTTTATCCATGACTTATACATGTTCCTCGTAACTATGAGATTATGCAACTCCTGCCACCGGAGGAACACTTTGGTGCTACCAAACGTCACAACGAATCGGGTGATTATAAAGGAGTACTACAGTGTCTCCAAAGGCGATGTTGGGTTGGCGATTTCGAGATTAGGTTTTGTCACTCCGATTGTCTGGAGAGGTATCTTCGGCCCTCTCGGTAATACACATCATCAAGCCTTGCAAGCATTACAACTAATGAGTTAGCTGTGAGATGATGTATTACGAACGAGTAAAGAGACTTGCTGGTAACGAGATTGAACTAGGTATTGATACCGACGATCAATCTCGGCAAGTAACATACCGATGACAAAGGGAACAACGATGTTGTTATGCGGTCTCGACCGATAAAGATCTTCAGAGAATATGTAGGAACCAATATGGGCATCCAGGTCCCGCTATTGGTTATTGACCGAGACGGTCTCGGTCATGTCTACATTGTTCTCGAACCGTAGGGTCCGCACGCTTAAGGTTTCAAGGATGCTTATTATGAGTTTATGTATTTTGATGTACCAAGAAGTTCGAGTCCCGGATGTGATCACGGACATGACGAGGAGTCTCAAATGGTCGAGACATAAAGATTGATATATTGAAGCCTATATTTGGAGTTCGAATGGTTCCGTGAAATCGGAATTTACTCGAGTACCGGAGGTTACCGAACCCCGGGAAGTAAATGGGCCTTAGTGGGCCTCGAGGGAGAAGAGGAGGCCGCCCAGGCAGGTCACGCCCTCCCCCCTAGTCCGAATAGGACAAGGAGGGGGGCGGCGCCTCTTCCTTCTTCCTCCCCAATCCTACTCCAACTAGGAAAGGGGAGTCCTACTCCCGTGGGAGACTCCTCCGGCGCCTCCCTTGGGCCGGCCGCACTCCCTCTCCTCCTTATATACGGGGCAGGGGGCACCCTAGAACACACAAGTTTGATCTACGGATCGCCTTAGCCGCAGCGTGCCCCTCCACCATATTCCACCTCGGTCATATCGTCGCAAGCTTAGGCGGCCCTCGCGCCGTAGAACATCAAGATCGCCACCACGCCGTCAGGTCGACGAACTCTCTCGACACTCGGCTGGATCGGAGTACGAGGGACGCCATCGAGCTGTACGTGTCAAGAACTCGGGCGCCGGAGTAACGGCGCGGATCGGTCGGATCGCGAGGAGAACGCACGACTACTTCCTCTACGCCAGATCGCCCGCTTCGGTCTACGAGGTACGAGACAACACTCTCCTCTCGCTGCTATGCATCACCATGATCTTGTGTGTGCGAGGAAATTTTTGAAATTACTACGCTCCCCAACAAAGGGCATCCGAGCCTAGGTTTTTATGGTTTGATGTTTTGCACGAGTAGAACACAAGTGAGTTGTGGGCGATAAGTCATACTACCTACCAGCATGTCATACTTTGGTTCAGCGGTATTGTGAGATGAAGCGCCCTGACCGACATTACGCCAGACGCTTACGCGAGACTGGTTTCACCGCCACGAGCACTCGCTGCTTAAAGGTGACCGGTGGGTGTCTGCTCTCTCACTTTAGTTGAACTGAAAAGCTACGCCCGTCCTTGAGAAGGTTAAACGGAGTCTATTTGACGAAGTATCGCTGTGGTTTTGATGCGAGGTGAGACTGGTTCTTGCTTAAGCCCGTAGCAGCCACGTAAAATTTGCAACAACAAAGTAGAGGACGCCTAACTTGTTTTTGCAGGCATGTTGTGATGTGATATGGTCAAGACGTGATGCTATATTTTATTGTATGAGATGATCATGTTTTGTAACCGGTTATCGGCAATCGGCTGGAGCCATATGGTTGTCGCTATTGTATGCAATGCAATCGCTTGTAATGCTTTACTTTATCACTAAGCGTAGCGATAGTCGAGAAGCATAAGATTGGCGAGACGACAACGATGCTACGATGGAGATCAAGGTGTCACGCCGGTGACGATGGTGATCATGGTGGTGCTGCGGAGATGGAGATCACGAAGCACAAGATGATGATGACCATATCATATCACTTATATTGATTTGCATGTGATGTTTATCCTTTATGCATCTTATCTTGCTTTGATCGACGGTAGCATTATAAGATGATCTCTCACTAAATTATCAAGAAGTGTTCTCCCGAGTATGCACCGCTGCAAAGTTCGTCGTGCCTGCACACCACGTGATGATCGGGTGATAAGCTCTACGTCCATCTACAACGGGTGCAAGCCAGTTTTGCACACGCAGAATACTCGGGTTATACTTGACGAGCCTAGCATATGCAGATATGGCCTCGAACACGGAGACCGAAAGGTCGAGCGTGAATCATATAGTAGATATGATCAACATAAGATGTTCACCATTGAAAACTACTCCATTTCACGTGATGATCGGTTATGGTTTAGTTGATTTGGATCACGGATCACTTAGATGACTAGAGAGATGTCTTTCTAAGTGGGAGTTCTTAAGTAATATGATTAATTGAACTTAAATTTATCATGAACTTAGTACCGATAGTATCTTGCTTGTTTATGTTTGATTGTAGATAGATGGCTCGTGCTGTTGTTCCGTTGAATTTTAATGCGCTCCTTGAGAAAGCAAAGTTGAAAGATGATGGTAGCAATTACACGGATCGGGTCCAGAATCTGAGGATTATCCTCATTGCTGCACGTAAGAGTTACGCCCCGGATGCACCGCTAGGTGCCAGCCTCGCGCTGATGCAACCGACGATGTTAAGAACGTCCGCGAGCAAAGCTGATGACTACTCTATAGTTCAAGGTGCCATGCTTTACGGCTTAGAACCGGACTTCAACGACGCTTTTGAACGCCATGGAGCATATGAGATGTTCCAGAGTTGAAGTTAATATTCCAAATGTAATGCCCGGATTGAGAGATATGAAGTCTCCAATAAGTTCTATAGCTGCAAGATGGAGGAGAATAGTTCGCTAGTGAGCACATACTCAAATGTCCGGGTATTACAATCACTTGACACAATTGGGAGTTAATCTTCCGGATGATTGTGTCATTGATGAATTCTTCAATCACCGCCACCAAGCTACAAAGGCTTCGTGATGAACTATAATATGCAAGGGTTAGTAAAGACTATACCTGAGCTCTTCGCAATGCTAAAGGTCATGGAGGTAGAAATCAAGAAGGAGCATCAAGTGTTGATGGTCAATAAGACCACTAGTTTCAAGAAGAAAGGCAAAGGGAAGAAGAAGGAACTTCAAGAAGAACAGCAAGCAAGTTGCTGCTCAGAGAAGAAACCCAAGTCTGACCTAAGCCTGAAACTGAGTGCTTCACCGCAAGCGATCGTCACCGAAGCGGAACTGCCCCAAGTATTTGGCGGATAAGAAGGATGGCAAGGTGAACAAAGGTATATGTGATATACATGTTATTGATGTGTACCTTACTAGAGCTCGCAGAGCACTGGTATTTGATACCGGTTCTGTTGCTAATATTTGCAACTCAAACAGGACTACGGATTGCTTAACACCGCAAAGGACGAGGTGACGGCGCGCTGGGAAATGGTTCCAAAGTCGATGTGATCGCGGTCGGCACGCTACCTCTACATCTACCTTCGGATTAGTTTTAGACCTAAATAATTGTTATTTGGTGCCCGCGTTGAGCATGAACATTATATCTGATCTTGTTTGATGCGAGACGGTTATTCATTTAAATCAGAGAATAATGGTTGTTCTATTTATATGAGTAATATCTTTTATGGTCATGCACCCTTGAGGAGTGGTCTATTTTGATGAATCTCGATAGTAGTGATACACATATTCATAATGTTGAAACCAAAAGATGCAGAGTTGATAATGATAGTGCAACTTATTTGTGGCAATCGCCGCTTAGGTCATATCGGTGTAAAGCGATGAAGAAACTCCATATCGATGGACTTTTGGAGTCACTTGATTATGAATCACTTGGCACTTGCGAACCGTGCCTCATGGGCAAGATGACTAGAACCCCGCTTCTCCAGACTATGGAGAGAGCAATGATTTGTTGGAAATCATACATACAGATGTATGTGGTCCGATGAATGTTGAGGCTCATGGCGGATATCGTTATTTTTCACCTTCACAGATGACTTAAGCAGATATGGGTATATCTACTTAATGAAACATAAGTCTAAAACATTTGAAAAGTTCAAAGAATTTCAGAGTGAAGTTGAAAATCATCGTAATAAGAAAATTAAATTTCTACGATCTGATCGTGGAGGTGAATATTTGAGTTACGAGTTTGGTCTACATTTGAAACAATGCGAATAGTTTCAAGAACTCACGCCACCCGAACACCACAACGTAATGGTGTGTCCGAACGTCGAATCGTGACTTTACTAGATATGGTGCGATCTATGATGTCTCTTACAGATTTACCGCTATCGCTTTGGGGTTATGCTCTAGAGACGGCCGATTCACACCGAATAGAACACCGTCAAACTGCTGAGACGACACCTTATGAACTATGGTTTGGCAAGAAACCAAAGTTGTCGCTTTCTTAAAGTTTGGGGATGCGATGCTTATGTGAAAAAGCTTCAACCCGATAAGCTCGAACCCAAATCGGAGAAATGTGTCTTCATAGGATACCCAAAGGAGACAGTTGGGTACACCTTCTATCACAGATCCAAGGCAAGACATTCGTTGTTAAAATGGATCCTTTCTAGAGAAGGAGTTTTCTCAAAGAAGTGAGTGGGAGGAAAGTAGAACTTGATGAGGTAATAGTACCTTCTCCCTTACTTGAAAGTAGTTTGTCGCAGTAAACCGGTTTCGAGACATCTACACCAAGTAGTGAGGAAGTTGATGATGTTGATCATGAAACTTCGATCAAGTTACTACAGAACCTCGTGAGATCAACCAGAGTAAGATCCGCACTGAGTGGTACGTAATCCTGTTCGGAAATCATGCTACTAGATCATGATGAACCTACGAACTATGAAGAAGCGATGGTGAGCCCAGATTCGCAAAATGGCTTGAGGCCATGAAATCTGAGATGGGATCCATGTATGAAAACAAAGTATGGATTTGGTTGACTTGCCCGAGGGTAGGCAAGCAATAGAAAACAAGTGGATCTTCAAGAAGAAGACCGACGCCGACGGTAATGTTATCGTTTCATAAAGCTCGACTTGTCGCAAAGGGTTTTCGACAAGTTCAAGGGATTGACTACGATGAGACCTTCTCACCAGAGCGATGCTTAAGTCCGTCTCAATCATGTTAGCAATTGCCGATTTTATGATTATGAAATTTGGCAAATGGATGTAAAGACTGCATTCCTGAATGGATTTCGAAGAAGAGTTGTATATGATGCAACCGAAGGTTTTATCGATCCAAAGGAGCTAACAAAGTATGCAAGCTCCAGCGATCCATCTATGGACTGGTGCAAGCATCTCGAGTTGAATAAACGCTTGATAGTGTGATCAAAGCATTTGGGTTTGTATAGACTTTGGAGAAGCTCAGATTTACAAGAAAGTGAGGGAGCTCAGTAGCATTTCTCGATATTATATGTAGATGACATATTGCTGATCGGAAATGATATAGAATTTCTCGATAGCATAAAGGGATACTTGAATAAGAGTTTTCAATGAAAGACCTCGTGAAGCTGCTTACATATTGGGCATTAAGATCTATAGAGATAGATCAAGACGCTTAATTGACTTTCACAAAGCACATACCTTGACAAAATTTTGAAGAAGTTCAAATGGATCAAGCAAAGAAAGGGTTCTTGCCTCGTGTTACAAGGTGTGAAGTTGAGTAAGACTCAATGCCCACCACCGCAGAAGATAGAGAGAAAATGAAAGATGTTCCTATGCTTCAGCCATAGGCTCTATCATGTATGCAATGCTGTGTACTGCACCTGATGTGTGCCTTGCTATAAGTTTAGCAGGAGGTACCAAAGTAATCCAGAGTGGATCATCGACAGCGGTCAAGAACATCCCGAAATACCCGAAAAGGACTAAGGATATGTTTCTCAGATATGGAGGTGACAAAGAGCTCATCGTGAACGGTTACGTTGATGCAAGTTTTGACATTGATCCGGACGATTCTAAATCGCAGACCGGATACGATTTACACTAAACGGAGGAGCTGTCATTAGTGCAGTTCTAAACAAAGCGTCAGAGCGGATCTACATGTGAAGCGGAGTACATAGCAGCTTCGAAGCAGCTAATGAAGGAGTCCGGATGAAGGAGTTCATATCCGATCTAGGTGTCATACCTAGTGCATCGGGTCCAATGAAAATCTTCGTGACAATATCGAGCAATTGCCTTAGCGAAGGAATCCAGATTTCACAAGAGGACCAAGCACATCAAGAGACGCTTCAATTCCATCCGGACTTAGTCCGTGGGAGACATAGAGATTTGCAAGATACATACGGATCTGAATGTTGCGCAGATTCGCTGACTAAGCCTCTTCCACGAGCAAAACATGATCAAGCACCAAGACTCCATGGGTGTTAGAATCATTACTATGTAATCTAGATTATTGACTCTAGTGCAAGTGGGAGATCAAGGAAATATGCCCTAGAGGCACTAATAAAGTTATTATTTATTTCCTTATTTCATGATAAATGTTTATCATTCATGCTAGAATTGTATTAACCGAAACATGATACATGTGTGAATGCATAGACAAACAATATGTCACTAGTATGCCTCTACTAGACTAGCTTGTTAATCAAAGATGGTTATGTTTCCTAACCATGAACAAAGAGTTGTTATTTGATTAACGAGGTCACATCATTAGTAGAATGATCTGATTGACATGACCCATTCCATTAGCTTAGCACACGATCGCTTAGTATGTTGCTACCGCTTTTATCCATGACTTATACATGTTCCTCGTAACTATGAGATTATGCAACTCCTGCTTACCGGAGGAACACTTTGGTGCTACCAAACGTCACAACGTGAATCGGGTGATTATAAAGGAGTACTACAGGTGTCTCCAAAGGCGATGTTGGGTTGGCTTATTTCGAGATTAGGTTTTGTCACTCCGATTGTCGGAGAGGTATCTTCGGCCCTCTCGTAATACACATCATCAAGCCTTGCAAGCATTACAACTAATGAGTTAGCTGTGAGATGATGTATTACTGAACGAGTAAAGAGACTTGCCGTAACGAGATTGAACTAGGTATTGATACCGACGATCAATCTTGGGCAAGTAACATACCGATGACAAAGGGAACAACGATGTTGTTATGCGGTCCGACCGATAAAGATCTTCAGAGAATATGTAGGAACCAATATGGGCATCCAGGTCCCGCTATTGGTTATTGACCGGAGACGGTCTCGGTCATGTCTACATTGTTCTCGAACCGTAGGGTCCGCACGCTTAAGGTTTCATGATGCTTATTATGAGTTTATGTATTTTGATGTACCAAGAAGTTCGAGTCCCGGATGTGATCACGGACATGACGAGGAGTCTCAAATGGTCGAGACATAAAGATTGATATATTGAAGCCTATATTTGGAGTTCGAATGGTTCCGTGAAATCGAATTTATTGAGTACCGGAGGTTACCGAACCCCCGGGAACTAAATGGGCCTTAGTGGGCCTCGAGGAGAAGAGGAGGGCCGCCAGGCAGGTCACGCGCCTCCCCCTAGTCCGAATAGGACAGGAGGGGGCGGCGCCTCTTCCTTCTTCCCTCCCCAATCCTACTCCAACTAGGAAGGGGGAGTCCTACTCCCGTGGGAGTAGACTCTCCCGCCTCCCTTGGGCCGCCGCCTCCCTCCCTCCTTTATATACGGGGCACCCTAGAACACACAAGTTTGATCTACGGATCGCTCCTTAGCCGCAGCGTGCCCCTCCACCATATTCCACCTCGGTCATATCGTCGCAAGCTTAGGCAAAGCTCGCGCCGTAGAACATCAAGATCGCCACCACGCCGTCGCGCCGACGAACTCTCCTCGACACTCGCCAGATCGAGTACGAGGGACGCCATCGAGCTATACGTGTCAAGAACTCGGGGCGCGGAGTAACGGCGCCGGATCGGTCGGATCGCGAGGAGAACGTGACGACTACTTCCTCTACGCTAGATCGCTCGCTCGGGTCCACGAGGGTACGAGACAACACTCTCCCTCTCGCTATGCATCACCATGATCTTGCGTGCGCGAGGAAATTTTTGAAATTACTACGCTCCCCAACACCGCGCTCCGCTGACTTTCCCCAAGGTGCAATTTCTAGTCCTGAAATTATTGCATTCGGTGCCCAGTTCATTGCATCATAACTTCATGCATATAGCTCCGCTTTATGCGGCATGATATATAAAAAGTTCACTGTGAGATGCTATTCATTTCATTCCATTGCACCATGTTCATTTGAGCTCATCTTGATGCCCAAATCATCGCTGGTAAGTGTGCTATATGATGTTAACTGCTGCCTGTTAACAGAACTTGGTGATTTGTCTTTTCATTGCATTTTGTGTGTGCATCTTATGAGCTTGATGTCTACATGAGTTTCGAGCTACACCATGCCGTATTTACTGTGATGCAATCCATGTATCTTTTTGAGTCTTGTAGTGAGTGCATCGAGCTCATGAAGTAGGGTACTTGCTGTTGCTGTTTTGCTAGGCTGAATCTGCTATATCTTGATGCTTTGTAAACCTGCTGCTACAAGTCATTCTATGCATAATCTGGAGATGCTCACTAAGTATGTTTTGTTGTACATGTTATGTTCTATCAATTCATGCCACTGGTTGCATTTATAGCCTGTTGTAGATTGTTGTAATCTTGCTCCAAACTTGCTAAATAATGTTGCTGTCAGCCTGTTAACATTAAGTTCAGTTTTGGCCATGTGTTTTGCTAGTGATCGATGCACCCTATGAATTTTCTCTTGCCATGTTTAGCTTCCTAAATATGCCATATTACTGTTGGTCACCTTGTCATGCCATGTATTGCTCTGTGGTGAGTGGTACAAGCTCACCAACATGCCTACTCCTCGCCATGTCCTAATCTGTCATATCATTTGCCATGTTTGCATGGATGCTACCATCTTTTCTCGCCGATCTTTGGAATTAGTTCAGTAAGGAGTTTTGTTCTTTGTCTTCATTATTATCATGTCATGCCTTTCGTTGCCATTATAGCTTCCTCGTAACATGTTGTTTGATAGCTCTAAACATTGCAACTCGATATTATTTCTCGCCAAGTCTCAGTAAACTGTTATTATTTGCAATCTTGCCATGTCCTTTTTGAGCATGTTATAGTGTTTTCTCGGAGATAGCTCAGTGTTCATGTTTTGTCATGCTTTACCTGTACTTCATGCCCATGCCTTTTGTTCTTATGTTGGGGTGCTTTAGCTTATTGTTTTGATGCTTGCTAGATGCCTAGTTGCTGTTTTGGACAGCTTGTCCTTTAAACTTGTATAGAGTGTATGTGTTGAACCGCTGTCTGCTTTTGAGTGTGCTTTATATGAAACTTGCTTAGAATTGCTTGTAGTTTCATATTATCATGTTGCATCCTTGTTTTGAGGTGTTTTCTTGATGTTTGTATGCATTTTGCATCAATGCCATGTTTAACTTGTTTTGCTCATATCTTCTAGGCCGAGTCTGATCTAAATGAACTTTATATGTAACTTGACTAGAATCTCGTAGATCATCTTGGTGCATCATAACTTGATATTTAACAACTTGAACATAAGGTTTATTCAGTTCTGGACCAATTTCTAAATTTGCATATGAAAACTTACCGAATTGTTATATGTTGTTTTCGGCCTCATTTAACTTGCTTTTGATGTGTTGCTTTCAGATGCATCATCTCTGCCATGAGTAGCTTCATGTAGCCTTGTCATGCATCATACTTGGTTGAGCATCATGTCATGTATATGTGTGGTGTGTTTACCATGTTGTGTCCTTCTCGATAGTTCCTGCTTTCAATGATCATGAGGATTCGCTTCTTCTACGCTTGGTTCGCTTCATCCGCTCGTCTTCTTCATGGAATCGCTTCTTCTTCCTTATGGATTTCAGGCAAGATGACTCGCCACCTTGATCTCATTACTATCATTGCTATGCTAGTTGCTTCGCTTCTATCGCTATGCTGCGCTACCTATCCCTTGTTCTATCAAGCCTCCCAAATTGACATGTCAGCCTCTAACCTTTTCACCCTTCCTAGCAAACCGCTGCTTGGCTATGTTACCACTTTGCTCAGCCCTCTTATAGTGTTGTTAGTTGTAGGTGAAGTAGAAGATTGCTCCATGGTGGATATGATTATGTTGGGATATCACAATATCTCTTATTTAATTAATGCATCTATATACTTGGTAAAGGGTGGAAGACTTGGCCTTATGCCCGGTGTTTTGTTCCACTTGCTGCCCTAGTTTCCGCCATATCGGTATTATGTTCACGGATTTTATTTTCCTTACACGGTTAAGTGATTTATGGGACCCCGCTGACAGTTCGCTTTGAATAAAACTCTCCAAAGAAGGCCCAACCTTGGTTTTACCATTTGCCTCACCACCACCTATACCTTTCCTTGGGTCGGCCAACCCGAGGGTCATCTTTATTTTGCCCCCGGCCGCTGCTTTCTAAGTGCTAGTCCTAACCGAGCGATGTCCGGCGCCGGGCAACCAGTGGTCTATGCTAACCCGACGTCCGCACATCCGTGTGCCCGAGAACAAGATATGTGCAGCTCCTATCGATTTGTCGGCACATCCGGCGGCTTTGCTGGTCTTGTTTTACCATTGTCGAAATATCTTGTAAACCGATTCCGAGACTGATCGGTCTTCCTTTGAGAAGGAATATCCTTCGCTGACCGTGAGAGCTTGTGATGGGTTGTTGGGACACCCTGCAGGTATAAACTTTCGAGAGCCGTGCTCATGGTTATGTGGCGATGGGAATTTGTTAATGTCCGTTGTAGATAACTTGACACCAGATCCGAATTAAAACGCGATCAATCGTGTGTAGCCGTGATGGTCTCTTTCGTGGAGTCCGGAAAGTGAACACGGTTTTGGGTTATGTTTGACGATGTAGGAGTTCGTGATCACTTCTTGATCATTGCTAGCTTCACGACTGCTCCGCTGTTTCTCTTCTCGCCTTATTTGCATAAGTTAGCCACCATACTTGCTTAGCCGCCGCTGCAACCTCACGATTTTACCCCTTCCTTTCCCATTAAGCTTTGCTAGTCTTGATACCCATGGTAATGGGAATGTTGAGTCCTCGTGGTTTCATATATTACTACAACAACAGTTGCGTGTGTAGTGTTATGCGATGGTCTTGACGCAAGAGCGATGTTTACTTGTTTCGAGTTCTTCTTCTCGCTTCTTCTTTGATTAGGGATAGGTTCCGTGTTGGCAGCCCGGTGTCGTGTCAAACCGGCGGATCTCGGTAGGGGGTCCTAACTGTATGCCTAGGATGGTAACAGGAGACAAGGGACACGATGTTTTTACCTGTGTTCGGGCCCGATGGAGGTAAAACCCTACTCCTGCTTGATTGATATTGATGATATGGGTAGTACAAGAGTGGATCTACCACGAGATCAAGGAGGCCAAACCCTAGAAGCTAGCCTATGGTATGATTGTTCTTGTGTCCTATGGACTAAATCCCTCCGGTTTATATAGACACCGGAGGGGGCTAGGGTTACAAAGAGTCGATTACAATGGCAGGAGATCTACATATCCGTATCGCCAAGCTCACCTTCCACGCCAAGGAAAGTACCATCCGGACGCGGGAAGAAGTCTTCAATCTTGTATATTCATAGTCTTGGAGTCCGCCGATGATGATAGTTCGCTATCCGACACCCCTAGTCCAGACTCGCAAGAGTCTCTAACCAAAGCTTCAATGACGACGTAGTCTGGCGCGCAGATATTGTCTTCGCATTGCAAGGCTGGTTCTCCTCCTAATAATTCATAGAAGATCGTGAACACCAGATAGTGTCCGCTCAGAATAAATTCCACATACCACCGTAGAGAGAATAATATTTACACAAGTTCAATCACGACGACGATTTTGTGGCATGACGTCACACCACAACCAAGCTTTTACTCGAATCATTTTTATTATACCACCTCAGCCGCTTAGCTTAAGAGGTTTCTTGGCACGCCTTGTCAAAGCAGAGATCGTGTTCCCTTATTCCGGATTCCCATCAATACGGACGGGGTAACCCAACCGCACTATTGATTGCGGCGCTTGGGAGATAAGCGAGTTTTACCAGGCCAAGAGGGACGATAGTTTCATCCGCCCATATATAAGGGATAAGGATCCACCTTTTAACTACGCCTTCTTCCTCCTTTGCTTATCCATCTCCACAAGACTCGAGCTCCAAATACCAAGTCCGCACATCTCACCTCGACCTTCCAGCCATGTCCGGAGGGGAGGCAGGATGGCCTCCTCCGCTACGGAGGGGCACATCAAGAAGCTGCAGCCGGATATCCGCCCAAATGACATCACGCACTGCTCCCCGACGAGGGCAGCTCATCCCCACCCCCAGTGCCCCATGAGAGGGTGGTATTCCTTCCCATTTCCTCCGCTGGACTAGGCTTCCCACTCCACCCCTTTGTCCGGGGCTCATGTTCTACTACGGCCTGGATTTCCACGATCCGCCCCAAATTTCATCATCAATATCTCGGCATTTATCGTCGTGCGAGGCCTTCCTCTCAAGGCCCAGCCCCACTTCGCTTGTGGCTAAAGACCTTCAATGTCAAGTCAAGGTTGTGAAGGGCAGCCAAGCCGGAGTGCGGAGGCGCCATGGTGGGCAAAGTGCCCAACGCCACTAGGCTTGAGGGTGCCTTCGGGAATCCATCAAAGGGTGGCAATCGGGTGGTTCTACATCACTGCTACCAAGGCGACCCTAAATGGGCAAGTGGCCCCTAATTCAGATCTGCATCCCCATGCAGCTCACCTCCGGAAAGAGAAGGGCCTGCCACGGGTAGTTCGAAGAGCTGACCGACTCCAGCCCCGCTCTGCACTGGTGAACAAGAAGCTCAAGCTTGTCAACGTGATCCAGTGTCATGCTCGCCCGCCGGATTCTCCCCTCCCAAGAACGGGACTTCAATTTGTGGGAGTTTGATCCGGCACAGCACCGGGCCTTGAGCGGGCTCTTCGACACTACGTAAGAAGATGCCTGGAGGGTGCTGTTCATACGCTGAAGTTCCCGTGATCCGCCACCAAGATCGCGGATTTAGCTCGCAGTGTCCGGCCGGGCGAGGTAAGCCATGTTATCCTTTATGGGACAATTGCTTTTCATGTTTTGATTTTATGTGGGATCTAAACTCCCAATACCTTTAATAGGCCTGGCAGCGACATCCCGACAAAGTTAACTGTCTGCCCCTTCCAGAGGACTCCAGCTGATGCCCGCTTGATGTGTTGCTGGTCCCGCACTTTACGTAGTGCCGAGAAGAAGGCCAAGAAGAAGGCCACGGAACCTCAAGGAGTTCCCCGGCCAGTGGTATCGGACTCATCGTCCGATGACTTAAGGAGGACTCTCCCACGAGGACGCAGGAGGAGAAGAAAGAGGCCTCTCTCAGCGGGGGAGAAGAAGAGGAAGGCCTCCCAACGAGGGAGGCCGGAGGGTCCAAGAAGGAAGGACCTTCCCCGGACTGTTCCGCCAACATCGGCGACGGCGACGAGGAGTGGCCCTCAAGGGCCAAGCCCCTAGCGAGATCGTAAGTATCTGGACTCCTAGATGAGTTATAATTTTTCTTTTTGTCACATGGTGTCTTTCTAATGCCGCATACAACCCTGTAGTCCACCCAAGAGCGATCTTCCCGCTTCGTCGAGCGGGTCCTTGGGCACGTCGGATATGGATTCTCTTCCGACCGCCTCCACCCACCGTGACGCTGACGACACCGAGATGGGATCCCGGGAAGGGACCCACCAGGAGGAGGAGGTGCCGGAGGTGCCGCAGGGCAACCTCCCGGACTTTGCACTGGACTCCGCACCGGAACCTGCAAAGTGGGTTCCAAGTCCGCGGGCGCCCTTCGTAAGAGGGGCAAGATCAGTAACACCGCGCCTCCGCCCAACCGGAGGTGCCGGATAACTTGCCGGAGGCGCTTAACGGCGCTTCCATCAAAGAAGAACACCACACCGCAATGAGTGCGGTGATTCGTAAGGTTCAGCCGCCAAGAGCGGGCTGACTGAGGCTCGCAGCAGCCTTCTAATGTGCTTTGAGGTAAGAATTTTAAGATATGTAATATAGTACCGCATAGACAAAGAGCCCTCGATGCTCGGTTCGGTGTTCGGAAACAAAAGCCGGACCGAGGATCTAAAATATATATGCATGAGTCTTAAAAATATGTCCATATGGGAATGCAGTCGCGCCGCCGACCTCGCCAGACCGATCATGGAGGTCAATACCTTGAAGCAGAGCCTCGAGCGGTCCGAGAGCGAGCTCGGCCGCAAGCAAGAAGCAGCTCGAGGACAAGGAAGGTGAGTAACACCAGATAAAGTAGTACTATGTAAAAGGATTTGGTTGCAAGAGAAATAACAAGGATAACGTGGGTACTCCAGAGGCTACGAACGAGGTGGCAACCCCAAATGAGGCGGTGTCCGCGGCTGAATGCAATGCGGCCGCGGAACGAGCCGAGCGAGAGAAGCAGGAGGCGCGGGTGGAGGAGGTACAGCAAGAGCTCCAGGCTCTCGTGGAAAAGCACGAGAGTTTGGAGCGTGACTCGAAGACTCGAGAGTCCGAGCTTGCGTCGACTCTTGAGAGTGCCAAAGCCGCTAAGGCCGATGCCCACAAGGCCCTCCAGGAAATCGAGGATTTGAAGAAAATAGCGGCGGGTAAGGCATTCTTCATGCAAAGCAAGCATGCTAAAGTGAATTACCTATTACTTACCCAAATTCGGA
Source organism: Aegilops speltoides (assembly GCA_021437245.1). Taxonomy (NCBI): domain Eukaryota; kingdom Viridiplantae; phylum Streptophyta; class Magnoliopsida; order Poales; family Poaceae; genus Aegilops; species Aegilops speltoides. The sequence continues at coordinate 24,088 of JAHHZJ010001089.1, read as the reverse complement.
GCTCTCCAGGAACATTCGCAGATCTGCCCCGCAGCCTGTCCGATGCTGCCACTTTCTACAGAGCCGAGGAGGGGAGCTCGACGGAGAAGGTATTCTGGTCTCAAGATGTCGAGGCCGACATCCGTGCCTTTTAGCGACCAAATTTGAAGCAGCTGGTCGAGCTCACAAGGTGGCCGAACAGGCCATGAAGGGCCTTATAGTTCGGCTGTGGCCCAAGGAGGCTATGCCTGGAGCTACTTCTGCTGGTGCGCGGGTGGTGGATGCTTGTCCATGGGTTGAAGTCATCAAGCACTCCGCCTGCATTGAAGGTGCCCGTCGGGCCCTTGCCTGTGCTAAGGTGCACTGTGGCAAGATGGACGCTGAGAAGCTTGTGATGGACGCGCCACCGCCGGGCAAGGAGTATCGCACACCCGAGATGTATTATAAGGGTGTCCTAAAGGGTGCCCGCATTATTGCGGGTGAGTGCTCTAAAGATGTAATATTTGAGTAGACTCGCATTTTGTTATCCCGTATGCTGAAAACTTTGTTCAGAGCGCTTAAGAACCGCTTTGTTAATTTAAAATATTACCTTCAGGCGGCTGTTTATCAACCGAGAGATGGCAAGTCGTCGGCTTCAAATTTCCCATGCCACGAAAAGTGCCGGGATGTTCGGATAAACTTGAGCGCTGTTGTTCCCATTTTGGGTCCATCTAGGAGGCGCTCAACACAACGTAACAAGGCAACCGGACTTATAGTGCTTGAACACTCTCACTTAGCCATAGAATTCTATAATTTTAAATTTCGGCGGCCCCTAGTGTTCGAAGGTCAATTCGGGCGCTTATTCACGCCTGGACCGGACAAGGCCGTTCTCGCCTAAGCTGCATAAGTCTTTAGGGACTCAAAAACCTTCTAACAGCGTAATCGACTCTTGCCTCATCATGACGGCCGCTTTAGCTTTCTAGTGAGGCGCTACCAACTCAATCGGGCGCATCATAGTGTTCTCCCAGCGCTACCTTAGCCGATATAACGGAACATAAGGTACCAAAGCATGGGAGCCGCAAACCCAACTATCGACCCAAGACATCACTACTAGGAAAAGGTTATACATCGATCTTAGCAAAGAGCGAGGGTTAAAACCTCGCTACTATTGTTGATAGCAGCAGCTGGTTTGTAACCTCTCACTACTAAGCGATCTCTACTGCGTCCCCGGATATGCCATAGTAGTAGCTGGTTTTAACCTCGCTACTACTAAGTTGATTGCAGAGAGCCGGTTAGTAGTAGCGAGGGTTAAAACCCGCCATCGCTATCAACTTAGTAGTAGCGAGGGTTAAAACCCGCCATCGCTAATCGCCTCATCATAGTAGTAGCTGGTATGGCCTATTTGTCAAAGTCTCCCCCCCCGTGGGACCGCCTTTTCAGCTTTAAAAAAATAAAAGAAAATGATAAAATGTCAAAAAATAAAAGAAAATAAGTTTCCTATGTGATATGTGGTCTAGTTGTTGGGAAAATTTACAAATATGAATTTCGACTTTATTTGCAAAATCTCCGAAATTTGTAAATGGCCATAACTTTTGCATACTAACTCGTTGAAAAAGTTTTTATATGAAAAGCCTAATGTAAAAAAAAAAGTTACGGGCTTTTAAGATTCGAGGCAAAAAATTCAAAAAAATCAGTTTTTTAATTTTGTTAAATCTGGTCAAACTATGGTCAAACTAATTATTCAAGAATATTAGTGTTACTAAATAATTATTTTAGTTTTTTTGAATTTTGGTCAAATCTGGTCAAACTATGGTCAAACTGTGGTCAAATCTGGTCAAACTGTGGTCAAACTATGGTCAAACTAATTATTCAAGAAATATTAATGTTACTAATTTTTTAGAACAATAGTTTCAAACTCAAACACTGAAATGTGTAACTTCATGCTCAAGCTAAATTCCTGAGGTTAATAGGATTGACATCTTACTATTGTAAGGAAAACAACAAGTGCAGACTTGAAAACGAGGGAGAATAGAACCCGGAAGTTAAGCGTGCTCAGGCTGGAGTAGTGAGAGGATGGGTGACCGTCCGGGAAGTTAGATGATTTGGAATGATGAGGGGTGATTAGAGATTAAATTGAGCAGCGATGAGGGGTGATTAGAGATTTGAGGTTAAAATAATTCAGAAATTTGAAAATTAGGGAAAAAATTCAAAAAAAATTTCAAAAAATTCAAAAAAAAATTCAGAGATTACAGATTAGTAGTAGCGCGGGTTTCTACCCACGCTACTACTATACGTTAGCTGTAGCTGGTTGCACCCGCCATCGCTATAAGTTAGTCAGAAGCGCTTATTAGTAGCGCTGGTACCGCTACTTACTAATAGGCCCAAAACCCGCGCTGCTGCTAGGCTTTTCCCTAGTAGTGCATGATTCGGAGCCGATGCATATAATGCTATAAGTTCGGGGTGCCGCACTTGTGAAAGTGTTCGGACTTATCACACCATAATGTGGGGAACTTAAGCCCCTAGTGTATTTAGCCATACCAAAGTGTACGGATGCAACATGTCGTAAATGAACATATGTGTAAGAAAGGGATGCAATTATAAGCAAAAAGCGATGCACTGTTTATTCAAGGAATACTGCCATGAATGCAGAACGATACAAATAGTGCGGTAAGCAAGGGATGAGACTATTAAACATGTCCCCCTCCAGGGGTAGGCTGCAGAATGGTGTATAAAACAGATTTAATGCTTGTAATGGAGACCACCGATACTGCCGAGCCTTTCTCCTTCCCCGGTTGTTAGATCGTGAGTTCGGCAGTTCATCACGGACAGGCCTCCGTGAACGGAATCTCGTGTAAGAAGAGGAAAAAGGAAATGAAATGACACACTTGGGAGCCCCGTGTGGTTAAGCCGCATTCTGGCTCGCTGTGGTCGTGCTCTCTCCCTATGCCCATGGTATCTCCAGAGCGTAATGATGTACACGGCGATTAGTCTTGCAATTTTGCAAGGGCTGGGTTTAGTCGCATTGCACGCGCTGCGTTCGAACGCGCTGTGGTCTTGTTGTAGGTTACCCGGCGCGTTAGCCGCGGTCCGGCCGCTTAACGGCCGGACTCGAGAATTGCCTTAAGAGGCTGCACTGCATTTCCGCCATGAGAGCCGCCAGATGTTCCTCCGCTCCGAGAGAGCGCTCATTGTTTCCATTGACCGTGATGACTCGAGGGCCTCGCATCTTGAGCTTGAGGTATGAGAAAGCGGCACCGCATTGAACTTTGTAAACGCGGTTCGTCCGAAAGCAGCATGATAGCCGCCATGAACGGAACTATGTCAAGATTAACTCTCGCTCGAAGTTATCCGTGATCCAAGACCACTTCAAGTGTGACCGAGCCTGCATAATTAGCCTCTACACTGCATGACTCTTTGAAGGTCGCCTTTGTGGGTTTAATCCTTGAGGGTCTATGCCCATCTTGCGACCGATCCTCGATAAAGCAGGTTCAGTTGCTGCCGCCGCCCAAACAGACTCGTGAGGTGAAATCCATCGACGATTGGGTCTAAAACCAATGCGCGAATCCGCCGTGGCAGATGTCGGTGGTGGTCCTTCGATCAAAGGTGATCGGGCAGAGGACCATGGGTTGAACTGCGGGCGATCGCTCCATCACAGATATCTCCCTCGAGTGCACGCTCCGCCTCCCTCTTGGGTATGTGGGTTATGATATCATGTTCAACGTCCGACTTGTGGGGGAAACCCTTCGCCCTCTATTGTTCGGGCGGTCGGGTCTCTTCCTCGCCATCGGTATGCAGCCCCTTGTCATTGTTTTCGCAATTAGCTTGCTCGCTTGCTTGAATACCCAATAGTCCCTATTGGTGTGATTAGCTAGTTTTTCGGGGTGCCGTATCCGCACGAGCGGTCGAGTATTTGGTCCAAATTGACGGACCCGAGTAGTTCTTTTGAATGGCTTTTTCCACGACCGGTTTGGAGCCTTTGAATCCGCATTGATCGCAGATCTTCAGTATTGTCACCGCACGCGGCGCTTGTGTTGTTGCGACGCAATCCCGCCGCTGGTCCTTGGTATCCGGACTGCCAAAATTTTTGCCGAGGTTGTTGCCGCGAAGCTAGCTACCTGTCCTCTCCCACGAGAAGCGGGTCATGAGAGATGTGAGGGCTGTCATGGATTTCGCTTTTCCTCGTCCTGTGCCGGCAAGCCACTCGTCATGATATTATGTTTGAAGGTCGCGAGGGCCTCCGATCCGGACAATGACGATTTGATTTTTCTTAGTTAAGAACCGTGTCTGTAATTGTCCGCCGATTCGTCTGGCTGCTAAATTATATGGCTTAGGTCGTCATTGTTCGTGGTCGCACATACGTGCCTCGAAGTTATCAAGGAATGTGGTTTCCGTGTCCTCCCAACACCCAATTGATTCTCGCCGGCAAGCTGTTAAGCCAATGCCGAGCTGGTCCTTTAAGCTTGAGGGAGGTATTTGATGGCGTGAGATCATCACCGCGGGCCATGTGGATGTGAAGGAGATAGTCTTCGATCCAAAGCGCGTTGTCTGTTGTGCCATCATAGGATTCAATACTCACGAGTTTAAACCCTTCGGGGATTTGATGATCCATTACTTTGTCTGTGAAGCATAGTGGGTGTGCGGCGCTCAGATAATATATCACGACGTAGCTCAAACGAGCTTTGTTCATCAGTGGTTCGGCCCGCCGACTTGTTGTGTCCGCGCGACGATGTCGCCGCAGATCACGGGCGCCCACGCGATCCGTGAGATCGATCTTGATTGTCTTGCCTTATCCTCCAATATATCTCGCAAGTCCGGAGTGTTCCCCGTGGCTTTGTGCTTTTCGAGCGTGCCGGGTACGGTTCTAGTGGAGGGCCTAGAGGCCTTCTCTGCCGCCACGAGGTGGTCGGTCACCTGTATTGTGTGCTGGTGATGCAGGTTTATATGCCTCCTCCTCTAATCGGGGAGCAGCTTATGCTTGGGGTAGCTTTTGGAGGGTCGCTCGAGTTCATGCTCTTCGCCGCAAGGACTTCACCCATCCGTCGGCTAGTAGATCTTGATCAGCTCTAAGTTGTTGCTGCTTTTTTCTTCAGCTGCTTGCCGTGGCTATAAGCCCGCGCTTAAAACGCCTTGTTTGACGGATCCTCGTGCATGACAAAATCGTCATTGCCGAGGCTTGCCTTTGTCTCCGGAGGGAGGCATGTAATTATCATCCTCTACCTCTTCGCCCGCCGCCTCTCATGAGGGCTGGCTTCTCCGCCCTCCCGCGCTGAATCTTGCCGGAGGGGTTGTCTTCGCACCGTCTGGGTGTTATTGACTCGTGTCGAATCTTCATTCTTGCCGTGGCGGATTTAGAGCGCGCCACGACGCCGCTCTTAGGCTTTTTCTTGGAGGGTCTTCCTCCGCTGTTCCTCGCCATTCCCATTCTTTTGGGATATTCACCATGTGTATGTCATATGACGAGGTGGTTTTCAAAGGCTCCCAGAGGTACTGGTTCTTGGTCATCACCGCATCGCCGCCCATACCGCCGATATCCGAGTCAAGTCTAGCATGTCGGTTAGATCGCCGACAAGGGCTACTAAGGGGTGGTGGGTGGGCTTTGAATTTCTTTGTCGTCTCAGATCTCAACCGCCCCGACCGCAGTCCGCCAGGCTCTCCCGATAACGAGAGATATTTTAGCTAATTCAGGATGTCGCCTAAAGGTGAGTGTTGAAAGATGTCCGCAACGGTGAACTCCATGATCGGGCGCCTAATAGGATTAGATTGGAGGGTGCGGAGGTTCGAGTCCGGCGAGGACTCCGCACCTCGAGTCACGAGCTTCACAAGGACAAGGTTAGTATTCGCCCATCACCAGAGGTTGCAGCGCCCGAGGCGGTGTCTAGCCACCCGCCCGCGACCGCGCAGCCGCCCGAATTGAGGGTCGAGCGACTCGCAGCGGCCCCTGTGGCACCGCCCGCAGCAGAGCTAAATCATGCCCATCGTGATAGTGCGGCGCTTTCGATCGCGGGCTCGAATCCATCAAGATCAAGTCTCCGCGATGTCAGCCATGAAGTTCAGATTTCCAACTGACCCGACGGCCAGGGCGAAGCTGACCGCTTCCAGATGGCCAAGCAAATTGGCCCGCAGACAAAGCCGCCGAATACGTAAGATCTGTCCGGGAGAAAAGTCTCACCGGATCGCTGCTGTTGTTGGTGATCAAGGAGCCATCGAGCCTATCGGTGACGGCTACGCAGGAACTCTCAATGAAAGCACCAATGTCGGTGTCAAACCGACGGATCTCGGTAGGGGGTCCCAACTGTGCGCCTAGGCGGATGGTAACAGGAGACAAGGGACACGATGTTTTACCCAGGTTCGGCCCTCTCGATGGAGGTAAAACCCTACTCCTACTTGATTGATATTGATGATATGGGTAGTACAAGAGTGGATCTACCACGAGATCAAGGAGGCTAAACCCTCACAAGCTAGCCTATGGTATGATTGTTGTTGTGTCCTATGGATTAAAACCTCCGCTTATATAGACACCGGAGGGGGCAAGGGTTACACAGAGTCGGTTACAATGGTAAGAGATCTACATATCCGTGACGCCAAGCTTGCCTTCCACGCCAAGGAAAGTCCCATCCGGACGCTGACGAAGTCTTCAATCTTGTATCTTCATAGTCTTGGAGTCCGCCAATGATGATAGTTCGCTATCCTGACACCCCTGTAGTCCGTGACTCCCTCACCGGGCTAGCAGGGTGGTTGTCGCTTGAGCTTCGCTTGTGTTTCATCCATAGTCGCTTGGTGCTCTTATGTAAGATGATGTTTTATTCGTGTGGCATTGTATGCCTTTTGTATGTATCCCTATCTATTATGTAATGTTGATATAATGATATCCACCTTGCAAAAGCGTCTTCAAGATGCGCTTCTATCCTTGGTGGGACCTTCGAGTTCCTTTAGGATAGGGTCGCATCTTGGGCATGACAAGTTGGTATCAGAGCCTTGACCAACCATAGGAGCCCCCTTGATTGTTCGTAGTTGGCCATTGTCGAGTCTAGAAGAAAACTATTTTTGGAGTCTAATTATATCGGAGAGTAGGATTTCTTTTTACTCCTTTGCCCCTTCGTCGCTCTGGTAAGGAGTCTTGACGTAGGTGTTTTGAATTACTACTCTTCCCCTTCAAATTTTTCTTTAGGATCACGTGGTTAGTTTTTCGTTCGTTCGTTCTCAGCTCTTTTGATCCGGTGCATTTCTTGTCAAGTTGACTCGAGCCTCTTCATCCTTGCCAAGTTCAATCCTCAGTTCGCTCTCAACGAAGTTGTTTCCCCATCCCTAGTTGTTTTCTTTTCCCACACGCCCTCCCCTTTTTCTCCTTGGAGCCAGAGTCCGTAATCGAGTATCCTTCCTACTCGTGCAAAGTCTTTGCTTTCTTTCCTCAATGATTTCAACCGTGTTTTCTTCAAGATATTCGCTTGTTTCCTTCCAAGTTGCCTTTGTTTTCCCGCCTCCCACCCTCTTCTTCCCGGAGCCCGAGTCTGTTTTGAGCATCAATTTCATTCGTGACGGAGCCTCTTCAGCTTCCTCAATTATTTCAACCGTGAATTCTCCTCTCATTCGCCATTCTTCATCCCTTTCTTTTCCGGTGGATTCAATTCAAGTTTTTCGGTGTTGATCATATTCTTTTCCTTGACTCAAATGTTTTCCCCTTGCTCGTTCGCGTCTCGCCAGTTTATCTTTCCGGAGTGCTCAAGACATCTCAAGAGATTCGTCTGTGTTCGAATTAATTCGAGGGTGTCACCTCATTCAAATATTTCATTTGTTCAGGTGCATCATCTATCTGTTCAACATCCCTTTCCAATGGTCTTTTCTTTTAGTGGGCCCTAACCCACAGGTCTTTTCCCAGGATCTTACCTAACTCTTCTAATTTCCCGGAGCTATTCTCAAATTCTTTTCGGAGTTTGACGTAAGAATGAATTTCATTAGTCAGATGCCATCTCCAAGATCGCTTTCAAATTCTTTTCATCTTTGGTTCTACCTTCTTCTTTGTCATTCTCCCGAACAATTTCGTGGTGTTTCTCATCGCTATTTGAAGATCAAGAAGATTTTTCCTCTAAATCTTGTCTGTTCTCTAGAAGTTTCGTGGTTCTAGCTTCATGTTATCCTCTCAATTATTCCATTTGTCGATATTCTTTTCACCCATCCGGATTATGTCGAGTTGATTTCGCTTTTCACCGAGGCCATCATTCCGTAAGAACTCTTCATCCTCACATTTTAGCTACCGCTATCCATTTAACCCGGCGCTTTGTTCAAATGTTCTTTAATCAGCTCGAGTTCTTCTCGTTCTCTTGTATCTAAATCTCATCTAGCTTATTGATTCTTCTAATTCTTCCCGGTGATTCATACTCTTTCGTCACTCATTTCCGAATTCTAACGGTGGTTCGTTCAAGATTCTTTTTCCTTGATTATCATATTAATTCATTCGTTCTTTCCAATCCTACCGGTGGTTCATGAAGACCTTCTCAAGTTTGCGATATGTCACTTCAACCCTTTTCAAGAAGAATAAGTAGTATGCATAATCCATTGCTTGTCATCAGTTTAATTTGATGAAGGATAATCATACAATAAATCTTATTCTTATTTCCTCAAAGTGAGTAATCCCTTCCTTCGGAGTTTGTTCGTGAGGAATAAATTCTAGTTCCAAATGTTTTCATCTTTTCTTTTCCGGAGTTCAAATTTCCTCGGCCATCTCATCGAAACCTCCATCTAAATCATCGCAAGGCTCATCTTATTCTTTCATCCTTCATTCAATCTCAAAATCTTTTTGTTACCGGAGTTCTTCATGGTGATTCTTCATGATTTAATTCATTCTTCAAGAGTCCATCAAGCTTCTTGTTGGAGAAAGTCATATCTTTTCTTCTCGCCTCAAGTGTAATTAATTCTCCAGATTCTTTTGAAGCGGAGTTTTGCATTTCTTCGCTCTTCTCAGCTATTTAATCTTTTCCGCCGGGTCGGTTATCACCTCATAATTTTGAGATGTTATCCATAAGTCCACAACAAGCAATTCTTTTCGTTGTTGATTTTCTCAACAACTCCGTTCAATCCTTTCTTCTGAGGTTGCTTTCTATTTCATTCGTGGCACATGTTGTCATTTTCTTCTCCATTTTTTCATTCAACTCTTTCAATTCTTTCTGGAGGTTTTGTGTCATGTCTTCGTCAAGTATCATTCCATCCTCTCAAGCTCATTTTCTATTCCTCCATGTTTTAGTCGGAGTGCTGCCTAAATCCTTTCAGTCTTAGTCGTTTCTTACCTCGTTCTAACCGGAGTGTTTTCATAGTCTATCCGATTCAAGTGAGCTTTCAATTCTCGCCATATTCGTTGTTCCTTTTCCTACCCAAAGGCTCTCAACTTTGTTCATCCTCTCTCTTTCTTCTCATTTCACCTCATCCTTTTTCCTCCCCGTGTCGGTCCTAAGATCTCGCGACGAGATCTCTTGTTAGTGGAGGAGAGTTGTAACGCCCCGGATTCGATGCGCCAGGTGTCTTCCAGTTATTTACCATCGTTGCCATGTCATTTGCTTGCGTGTTGCATATTGCCATGTCATCATGTGCATCTCATTTTGCATACGTGTTTGTCTCATGCATCCGAGCATTTTCCCTGCTCTCCGCTTTTGCAATGCGGCACTCCTATGTCATCCGCCGCCCCTTTCTTGTCTCTTTTCGTGAGCGGTGTTAAACATTCTCGGAATGGACCGAGGTTTGTCAAGCGCCTTGGTACACCACTAGTATACCGCATGTCAAGTGTCGTACCATTTGGAGGTCGTTTGATGCTCCAACGGTTAACCGGGAACCGTAAAAGCCTCTTTGTGTGCAGCCCAACACCCTCCAAAGTGGCCCAATAACCCATCCAAACCCCTCCATGCTCTCGGTCGCTCGATCATGATCGTGGGCGAAAACCGCACCCCATTTGGAGTCTCCTAGCTCCCTCTACCTATAAATGAGTCCTCCCCCAAATTAGCGGTCTAAACCCTAGCAGCCTTCCTTCAGCACCGCCGACATGTCCATCCGCGCCGACATGTCCGCGGACACGCCGCCCGACGAATCGGGAGCGCCACGTCAGCCTCGCCGCCGGCTGAACCACTCCACCGCTGCCACGGGCGCGCTCGCTGCCCGAGCCTGTGGCAGGCCTGCCCTGCCCGCCTCCTCCGCCTCCGCCTGACCTCGCTATCTCTGTATCGCCGGCGAGCGCCCGCCGCCATGCTCGCTGCTTCCCGCCGGCGACCAGGCTGGCCCCATCCTGAACGCCTCAAGGCTGAGGCCGCCGCTGACCGCTGCCTCCCAGCAGCGCCTCGCCGCCACCTCCATCAAGGCGCCTTCGCCAAGCCTCGCTCGCTGCTCCGCCACCGACCTCGGCTGGGCCGCCATGGCTACCCGAGTTCTGGCCAAGAAGCTCCTCGCTCTAGCTCCGCTCCCACTGCCCCGCCTTTCTCTCGCTGCCGACTCCCACCACCGGTCTGATCCGGTAGGAGCCGCCTGATCCGCCTCTCCGACGAGCCCCGCCTCCTTCCCCGCCATCTCCGGCAAGCCCTGCCTCATGAGCCTCGGCTCTCGTGCCCTGCTGACTTTTCCCCGAGGTGCAATTTCCACATTCTGAAATTATTGCATTCTGTGCCCAGTTCATTGCATCATAACTTCATGCATATAGCTCCGCTTTATGCATGTGATATATAAAAATGTTCATTGTGAGATGCTCTTCATTTCATTCAATTGCACCATGTTCATTTGAGGTCATCTTGATGCGCAAATCATCGTTGCAAGAGTGCTATATGATGTTAACATCTGTCTGTTAACAGAACTTGGTGATTTGCCTTTTTCATTGCATTTTGTGTGTGCATCTTATGAGCTTGATGTCTACATGAGTTTTGAGCTACACCATACCATATTTACTGTGATGCAATCCATGTATCTTTTTGAGTCTTGTAGTGAGTGCATCGAGCTCATGAAGTATGGTACTTGCTGTTGCTGTTTTGCTAGGCTGAATCTGCTATATCTTGATGCTTTGTAAACCTGCTGCTACAAGTCATTCTATGCATAATCTGGAGATGTTCACTATAGATGTTTTGTTATAAATGCTATGCTATATCCATTCGTGCCACTGGTTGCATTTATAGCCTACTGTAGATTATTGTAATCTTGCTCCAAACTTGCTAAATAATGTTGCTGTCAGCCAGTTAACATTAAGTTCAGTTTTGGCCATGTGTTTTGCTAGTGATCCATGCACCCTATGAACTTGCTCTTTCCAAGTTTAGCTTCATAAATATGCCATCTTACTGTTGGCCATTTTGTCATGCCATGTATTTCTTTGTGGTGAGAGTTACAAGCTCACCAACATGCCTACTTATTGTTGTTCCTGCCATGTCTGAATCTGTCATACATTTGCCATGTTTGCATGGATGCTACCATCTTTTCTGTCGATCTTTGGAATTAGTTCAGTAAGAGAGTTTTGTCCTTTAGCTTTATTAATATCATGCCATGTCTTTCTTTGCCAATATACCTTCCTGTAACATGTTGTTTGATAGCTCTAAACATTGCAACCTGATATTATTTCTGCTAAGTATGTAAACTGTTATTATTTGCAATCTTGCCATGTCCTTTTGAGCATGTTATAGTGCTTTCTGGAGATAGCTCAGTGTTCATGTTTTGTCATGCTTACCTTTACTTAATTCCCATGCCTTTTGTTTTTATGTTGGGGTGCTGTAGATTATTGTTTTGATGCTTGTTAGATGCCTAGTTGCTGTTTTGGACAGCTTGACCTTTAAACTTGTATAGAGTGTATGTGTTGAACTGCTGTTCGCTTTTGAGTGTGCTTTATATGAAACTTGCTTAGAATTGCTTGTAGTTTCATATTATCATGTTGCATCCTTGTTTTGAGGTGTTTGCTTGATGTTTGTATGCATTTTGCATCAATGCCATGTTTAACTTGTTTTGCTCATATCTTCTAGGCCGTAGTCTGATCTAAATGAACTTTATATGTAACTTGACTAGAATCTCGTAGATCATCTTGGTGCATCTTAACTTGCTTTTTAACAACTTGAACATAAGGTATATTCAGTTCTGGACCAATTTCTAAATTTGCATATGAGGACTTACCGAATTATTATATGTTGTTTCCGCCTCATTTAACTTGCTTTGATGTGTTGCCTTTGTATGCATCATCTCTTGCCATGAGTAGCTTCATATAGCCTTGTCATGCATCATACTTGGTTGAGCATCATGTCATGTATATGTGTGGTGTGTTTACCATGTTGTGTGCTTCTTCTCGATAGTTTTCGCTTTCTGCTATGATCGTGAGGATTCGCTCGCTCACGCTTGGTTTGGCTTTATCCGCTCGCCTTCTTCATGGACTCATTCTTCTTCCTTATGGATTTCGGCAAGATGACCATCACCTTGGATCTCATTATTATCATTGATATGCTAGTTGATTCGTTCTATCGCTATGCTGCACTACCTATCCCTTGTTCTATCAAGCCTCCCAAATTGACATGTCAGCCTCTAACCTTTTCACCCTTCCTAGCAAACCGTTGCTTGGCTATGTTACTGCTTTGCTCAGCCCCTCTTATAGCATTGTTAGTTGCAGGTGAAGTTGAAGATTGCTCCATGGTGGACAGGATTATGTTGGGATATTCCAATATCTCTTATTTAATTAATGCATCTATATACTTGGTAAAGGGTGGAGGACTTGGCCTTATGCCTGGTGTTTGTTCCACTCTTGCCGCCCTAGTTTCAGTCATATGAGTATTATGTTCCCGGATTTTGCGTTCCTTACACGGTTGGGTGATTTATGGGACCCCCTTGACGGTTCGCTTTGAATAAAACTCCTCCATCAAGGCCCAACCTTGGTTTTACCATTTGCCTCACCACCACCTATACCTTTCCCTTGGGTCGGCCAACCCGAGGGTCATCTTTATTTTAGCCCCCCCGGGCCAGTGCTTCTCTAAGTGTTGGTCCGAACCGAGCGATGTCCGGCGCCCCTGGGCAACCAAGGTCTATGCCAACCCGACGTCTGGCTCATCCGGTGTGCCCTGAGAACGAGATATGTGCATCTCCTATCGGGATTTGTCGGCACATCCGGGCGGCTTTGCTGGTCTTGTTTTACCATTGTCGAAATGTCTTGTAAACCGGGATTCCGAGACTAATCGGGTCTTCCTGGGAGAAGGAATATCCTTCGTTGACCATGAGAGCTTGTGATGGGCTAAGTTGGGACACCCCTGCAGGGTATAAACTTTCGAGAGCCGTGCCCGCGGTTATGTGGTAGACGGGAATTTGTTAATGTCCGGTTGTAGATAACTTGACACCAGATCCGAATTAAAACGCATCAACCATGTGTGTAGCCGTGATGGTCTCTTTTCGGTGTAGTCCGGGAAGTGAACACGGTTTTGGATTATGTTTGACGAAGTAGGAGTTCGGATCACTTGATCATTGCTAGCTTCATGACCGCTCCGCTGCTTCTCTTCTCGCTCTTATTTGCATAGGTTAGCCACCATACTTGCTTAGCCGCTGCTGCAACCTCACCACTTTACCCCTTCCTTTCCCATTAAGCTTTGCTAGTCTTGATACCCATGGTAATGGGATTGCTGAGTCCTCGTGGCTCACAGATTACTACAACAACAGCTGCAGGTACATGTTATGCGATGGTCTTGACACGAGAGCGATGTTTACTTGTTTTGGAGTTCTTCTTTTGCTTCTTCGATCAGGGGATAGGTTCCAGGTCGGCAGCCTGGGCTAGCAGGGTGGATGTCGTTTAAGCTTCTGTTTGTGTTTCATTCGTAGTCGGATGGTGCTCTTATGTAAGATGATGTTGTATTCGTGTGGCATTGTATGCCTTTTGTTTGTATCCCTATCTATTATGTAATGTTGATGTAATGGTATCCACCTTGCAAAAGCGTCTTCAAGATGTGCTTCTATCCTTGGTGGGACCTTTGAGTTCCTTTAGGATAGGTTCGTATCTTGGGCATGACAGAAATGGAGTTGGATCCGCCGCAGGCACTGCAGCTGCATATGAGGGGTTGCGGGAACAGTAGCACATGGGCCGACATCGAGTTCCCCGCCCCTCACGTCCTGTATGTACACCAATGGTGGAAGACCTTCGCTCGTCTCCATAGCTTGACGGATGGGCTCACTCCCCATTTCAAACTAATGGAGGGTGGCCTCCTCTCCGTCAAGATCTTCGGGCACTTCGGGACTTGCGTGAGGTGCTGCGTGGAGAGCTCCTCCGACAATGAAGATTCCTCCTCAAGCGAGAGTGGCGAGGAAGACAACGGCAGCGATGACAAAGGCAGCGGGCGGCAGGATGACGGGTCCGACTAGGTGTCGGGCACCGCTCCGAGTGGCACCGGCGACCCCATCATCCGTGTCGCCGCTCCTTGAACTTCTCGTGGTCGCCTCCTTGGGCGGCCGGGCGGGAGGCTGTGGAAGAGGAAGAGGGCGGTCGGCAAGGCCGCCAATTTGGAGTACGCGGCACCGGCCTTCGTCACAGATGACGCCCCGCCTGCCTTCGAGCTCTCGCCTCCTGCGCGCCGCCATCAAGATCCAGCCCTTGGACGGCCACCGAGATGCTCTCTTGGTGTCTTCGCCACTGTGAGCTCGCCTAGGCACCCCTTTTTCCTTCTCGCTTTTGGTTCCATTTCCTAGGAGGGGACAAGAAAGGAATATGGGACCTTATATCTTTTTAGTCTTGTAAGCCCTGCCTTGTTAACTTTAGAAATTGTAACCCCTTGTTCATGTTTTTCATTTTGTTTGACTGTACTGTGACGGGATGTTTTTTAATGAAAAGGGATGTTTGCCGGATTTTCGTCATGGAGGAACCCACGGCAAGGAGTGAATCCTTATTATCTTTAAGACAAATGTTTTCGCCTCGCAACAGCCTTGCCGCTTCCCCACTTCGCCGACCTTTCTCACGCCTCTTGGCGGAGGCAGGATCGTGGGCTTAGGCCCTCGCTCCTCTTTTGCTGTCGCTGCACGTTACTCAAATCCGCACCTGTGGATAATCCTTGGGTGTCAAAAGGGGAGCACGTTAGCTCGAGATAGAACGGGGTTTCACGTATCCCAGTCCATAACGAAATGCACGATAGAGGATAGAGAACTTATCTGGATCTTTAGCCCCCGGCAACCTTGCCTTGCCGCGGATGGATCTTTGTTCTTGCAGCCCCCGGCAACTCTCGCTTGCTGGGGTCTGGGAGCCGGTCCGTTCCCTTTCTTCCAAAACGGCTCGGCGAGAATACTTACGTGCCGTGCCAACCAAAGAAGACAGAGAAGAACACAGAGATGCGCACTCGAGCTCTAAGTTAGGGGTTAGCCACCGCTAGGCTCTATCAACCCTAACCAAGGAAGAGACTCAACCTAGCATGCATGCTATAACTTAGGGCGCGAGTGCTTTGTTTATTTATGCTCAGGGTCTCTGCCTGGCTTTGTACCAAGGGTTACATGCCTTGCCGAAGGCTTGTGGCTGTATGGGTGGCTTGTCGGAGGCCCGGCAGCCGCGCCTTATGGGTAAAACTTGCGAAGATGCTCGATGTTCCAGGAGTTGCTCACTGCAATGGCATCTTCGGTCTCTAGCAGGACTGCGCCGGGCCTGGTGACTCGTGTTACCCGATAAGGGCCTTCCCACTTTGGCGTCAACTTGCTGGAATTCTTGGCTCACTAAACGTGCCGAAGAACAAGGTCGCGTTCCTCAAAGCTCCGGGCATGAAACTTGCGGCTATGGTAGCAGCGCAAGGCTTGCTGGTAGCGTGCTGCTCTCACAGCCGCCCGGAGACGATCTTCCTCAAGGAGCGTGGTGTCATCTTGCCCAATTGCTCTTGCTCAAGCTTATCATAAGCGAGCACTCGAGGTAACCCGTATATGAGTTCCGTGGGGAGAACTGCTTCTGCCCCGTAAACCAGGGCAAAAGATGGGCACATGAAAATATCTATTGGATAAGGAACATTTTCCTCTCGATACAGATTTTGAGGACAATCAGGTTGTCATGAATGAGAATGAACCATCGTCAGTACAAGCTCAAGAGAAGAAGGAGAAGGCAAGGAAAGAGAAGGCTGCCAAGATGCCAACTCAAGAGGAGGCATGTGAGTATTTCTTGAAGAACAAACAGGAGCAGCTTGGTTACTTGATAGCATCATCTCTGAGGATTGAGAAGGGATTGGCCACCCTCACTCAAAATCAAGAGAGCATGGAAAGAATCATGGAACTAAAATTCCATGATCTAGATGTCAAAGTAACTGAGATTCACCACCAGGAGCAGCTACAGGATGACATGCGTGAGAGGCAGGCAAGACTACCACTAATATAATTGCCAGAGTGCCTAGAGCTCAGAGGTCAGCCACAAAGGCCTGTGATGCACACCGTGAGCCACATCATCCTGCACCAGCTACAGCTCCTACAGCTCCAAAGGCAACCAGCTCCAAAGATCAACTCCAGCTCCATCTACTTCAATCAAGCCTTCTGCTCTTGGAGTTATCCGGACACCACCACCTGAAGCTCAAGCCTGAGAGTTGATCTAGCACTATGCATTTTCTATGAACTTTTTGGGAACTTGTTGCCAAAGGGGGAGAAAATGTATAGATCATAGGCTTCGAGAGAGAGTGTTGCTCTTGTTCTCTCTTGCTTTGTTTTGGTGGTTAAACTTATTTGCTTTTGATTGCTTGAGATACTATGCTGTGAGACATTGATGATCATGTGTTTGATCATAAGCTACACTTATGCATGTTTGATGATATTATCTTATCTATCCTATGTGATCATTCACTTTGCTTGGTGATGAGTGCATGTATTCAATCTTTATCATTTTGAGCGCTCCACCAAGATGTATGTGACATGGAAAAGTAACCCATGAGCCTAATTCCTTGTGCATTTGCAGTCCAAAGCAAATCTTAAACTATGCACAAATTTAGGGGGAGCTCTTGCTTATCACATACTTCTCAAAGAGACAATGTTGTTAAATCTTATTATCATTTGTCGAAGCTTTGATCTATATGTTGTCATCAGTTACCAAAAAGGGGGAGATTGAAACTACAACTATCCGTAGGTGGTTTTGGTAATTCATATCAACATATAGCTCATTGAGCTAATGCTATTCCAAGACTATTATTTCAGGAAAGCTCAATGAATGGCATGGCATGGATGATGAAAGTGGATCCCTCAAAAGACTAATGACAAAGGATTGGCTCAAGCTCAAAAGCTCAAGACTCTTCATTTTATATTTAGTGATCCAAGATCACATTGAGTCTATAGGAAAAGCCAATACTATCAAGGAGGGATGAGGTGTTTCTTAATGAGCCCTTGCTTCATGTGCTTAGTGATATGCTCCAAAACCCCGCCATTTTCTCACATCCACAAATGACCTAAACCTAAAGCCAAAATCGCTCACACCGATTATTTCTATCCGCACCACCGAGTTTGAATGTCATAGCCACTGCCACAAACCCTAGGCAAATCAGTTCTACGATAGGGATCTCGGTCTCACCGAGATGGGATTGTAATCTCTCTATTTCCCTTTGTAACGTTTCGGTCTAACCGAAGTGAGCGATCAGTCCCACCGAGATTGCAATGTAAACTCTCTGTTTCCCTTTTGTAACATTTTGGTCTCACCGAAAAGAGCAAATCGGTCCCACCGATTTTACCTGACCAACTCTCTGGAAAGGTTATTACCAAAATTGGTTTCACCAGGTTTGTGTAATCGGTCCTACCAAGATTACGTTATGCCCTAACCCTAACCGAATCGGTCTTACCGAGTTGCATGTCAGTCCAACCGAAAATCCTAACGGTCACTAGGTTTGCTAAATCGGTCTGACCGAGTCTATTGAATCGGTCCAACCGAGTTTGGTAAATTGTGTGTAATGGTTAGATTTTGTGTGGAGGCTATATATACCCCTCCACCTCCTCTTCATTCGTGGAGAGAGCCATCAGACTAAACCTACACTTCCAACATACCATTTCTGAGAGAGAACCACCTACTCATGTGTTGAGGCCAAGATATTCCATTCCTATCCTACCATATGAATCTTGATCTCTAGCCTTCCCCAAGTTGCTTTCCACTCAAATCTTCTTTCCACCAGATCCAAATCCTATGAGAGAGAGTTGAGTGTTGGGGAGACTATCATTTGAAGCACAAGAGCAAGGAGTTCATCATCAACGCACCATTTGTTACTTCTTGGAGATTGGTGTCTCCTAGATTGGCTAGGTGTCACTTGGGAGCCTCCGACAAGATTGTGGAGTTGAACCAAGGAGTTTGTAAGGGCAAGGAGATCGCTTACTGTGAAGATCTACCGCTAGTGAGGCAAGTCCTTCGTGGGCGACGACCATGGTGGGATAGACAAGGTTGCTTCTTCGTGGACCCTTCGTGGTGGAGCCTCCGTGGACTCACAAGAACTGCTACACTTCGTGGGTTGAATCTCCATCAACGGGATGTATGATAGCACCACCTATCGAACCACGCCAAAAACATCCGTGTTCCAATTGCGCTTGAATCCTCCAAACCCTTCCCTTTACTTTCTTGCAAGTTGCATGCTTTAATTTCGCTGCCTATATACTCTTTGCATGCTTGCTTGAATTGTGTGATGATTGCTTGACTTGTCCTAAGATAGCTAAAATCTGCCAAACTCTAAAATTGGGAAAAGGTTAAGTTTTTAATTGGTCAAGTAGTCTAATCACCCCTCTAGACATACTTCAAGGTCCTCCAAGTGGTATCGAGCTTTGGTCTCCATTTGCTTTGATTTCCATAGCTTTTGGTGGTCATAGCCTTGGTTTCACAACCTAGGAGAGTATGGCGCCTAGCGAGGAAATTATCACCGAGAGGTCCTTACTTTGATGGTACTAATTTTGCTAGTTGGAAGCATAAGATGAAAATGCATATTCTCGACATAACCCCGCCCATTTGGGCAATTATTTGTATTGGCTTGCAAGGTGAATTCTTTGATGGGAGAGAGCCAACCGTGAAGCTAATGCGAAGAATTGAAGATCCTGCAATACAACGCTGCTTGTGATATCATCTTCAATGGATTGTGCCTCAAGAATTCAACAAAATCAGCCGCCTTGAGAATGCAAAGGAAATTTGGGATACTTTGATTGATATGCATGAAGGTACCGACTCACAAGGAATCCAAGTTGATGTGCTCCAAAGTCAGCTTGACAAGTTCAAAATGAAGGATGGTGAAGGTGTCGCTTGAAATGTACTCTAGACTTGCTTAGGGAGTGAAGAGATGACCGATGATTCATCATCAAGAAGATCCTAAGAGCATTGGATGGAAAGTATGATACCGTGTACATTGATCCAAATGATGCCAAACTACAAACATCTCAAGCCAACGGAAGTCATTGGAAGAATTGTTGCTCATGAGATGTCACTCAAGGATAAGGAGGAACTTCACAACAAGTCAAGTGGTGCTTACAAAGCCTCAAGTGAAGCCCCCACATCATCAAGTGAGAAACAAAACCTTAAATGAAGAATTGAGCTTAATGGTGAAGAACTTCAACAAATTCTACAAGAGTAGAAGCAAAGAAAGAAGCTCCAAGTCAAGGTCTTACAATGACAAGAGATCTTCTAGTCGAGAGCGAAATTGCTAGAATTGTGGGAGACCCGGACACTATTCCAATGAGTGTACGACACCCTACAAAAGAAGAGAAGATTCTCCAAGAAGAAGAAGCAAAAGAGAAGAATCACCACCAAGAGAGAGGAGGAGTAGAGATGATCGTTATGACGAAGACCCTCACGGAGAAGCAAGGATTCGGAAAGGAAGGACAAGTCATCAAGGAGCTACACAAAACAAAGACATCAAGCTCATGTTGGTGAATGGGTATCCGCCCGACTCGGCAATCACTCCGAGAGAAGCTATCACCCGACCAATATACTCAAGATGAAGGTGTTGCCGGTCTAGCACTTGTGTCAACCAACTCCTACGACATATTTGATTCACCAAATGAAGGAATTGAAGATGCTTCATGGCCAAAGGTCCAAAGGTAAGACATCCCGAGTATGTTGATTTCAATAGTGATGAAGATGACTTGCTTGTGGATGATGATTTACTTGTCGACAACTCTAGTGATGAATACTATGATGAAACGTCAATTAATCATGCTACGAATGACAATGATAAGGAGAAGATTGAGCTTCTAACTAAAGAACTAAACACTCTTGAGTTAGCTCATGAAACTATCTTCGAAGATCATCGAGAACTTTTAAGGGCTCATGAGAAGTTACGATTTGAAAAACTCAATCTTGAGAAAGAGCATGAGTTCTTAAAAGCAATCAATGAAGATCTCCGTAAGAAAAGCTCTTCTTAGATTGCCAAGCTGCCACTCTTATCTACTTACATGCCTCAAGTCAAGTCTAGTAACAAGTACAAGAAAGATCCTTCCTCTAGTAGTAACAATAATAATGTCAAATCCAATATTGTTGCTTCTAGTAGTTCTCTTGATTCCACTAATGATTCTCTTAGCCAAGTTCACTTGAGCAAGAAAATAGCTTATTGAAGGGAATTATAGAGAAAGGTGTTTACAAGAGCCTCGCCGGGAGTAAGCAATTCGAGGAAATTGTACGCAAGCAAGGAAGGCAACCGGAAGAATCAAGGTGTTGGTTTTGAACGAAAGTTCAATGCCAATGGAGTTGAGTGGGAAGAAGATCAATACCCCAAGATGAAGTTTGTTCCTCAACAAGAGAAGTATGATCCTACTTCCGTCAAGGGAACACAAGCACAAGATGATCTTCCACCACAAGACCACAAGAACAAAGGCAAGGACAAACTTCAAGAAGAGATTGATGCATTTGAAGAAGCACCTAAGGCCTCGCTCAAGTGGGTTCCTAAGACTACCTCAAGTTCTACTTCATCAAGTACAACTATAACTCCAAGGATTCCCATCAAGATGATGTGGATCCCAAGAAGAAGAACTAGAAAGTTCTTGAGGGTGACTCCGCCAACATTCTTCACTCATATCATTATGGCAAGGACAAGTGCAATCAACTTCCACATCTTGCACTAGTTCAAGGAGTCACAAACCTCATGTTGGTAAGGCAAGGGACAAGGTAACCTAATGATTTCATGGACATCATATGTGTGTGCATCACTCTATGTCTATGGATATTCTTGTTTGTTCCTTGGGACTAACCCATGTAGGCAAGTTGAAAGTGCAACTCACTCCAAAGGATTGCTCCAAATGATCTACATCAACATTGAGCATCCACATCTTCAACACCTACATGAAGTCATCATCGACAAAACCCAAGGTTAGTTCATCCCTCTTAAGGGGGATCTCACATCTAGGGGGAGCTTAACTCTAAGAATTGAGTCAAAGCAACTCTAATGGTGTGAACACATCAATGCATTATGTAAAAGTGGTAACCCCACTTGAGCTTAAACGATGAGTATGACCTATGATCAAATGTTTTTCATTTGACTCCTAAGTCAATATACTCATATATAGATGACCTAGTCATCGCCAATTGATTGATAGATGCTAGAATTGGTTGTGCATGTTTTGCCACATATTTCATTTGCCATCTTATTGTGTGAGCATGTTGGCATATTTTACTCATTCAAGGACATCCACTTGTTGTTTTGATTGATCTGGCTTTTTCTTTTTGCCAAGTGGATGGACAAGAATGCCTAAGAACCTTATCTAGCTATCTATGCTTTTCTCGCCTCAAACTCTATTCATGCGACATCACAAAATTTGATCAAGTCGATTCAACCACTCATGGAGGAGCACTCTGAGTCCCCGATTCATCATAGACTTGAACTTCCAAAACTTCTTTGTGATTCTCGGTCCGACCGTTCCTCCATTTCGTCCTACCAAGATCACTAAGTTGATCTAGGTTTTTAGTCTCTGGCAACCGATTTGAACCTTTCGTCACACCGAAGTTGCAGAATCAGACATTGCTATGAAGCTCGGTGCCACCGAGTTGTTCCACTCGATCACACCGACTGTGGTCGGGCTATATAGTCACGGCAAAATTTGAAATTCCTTCGCCCTTCGCCTGCAATAGCTCGCTCGCCTCCAAGGTCTCCGGATTGTCTCTCGCCGCCACCGCCTCACATCGGTCTCGCCGCCATCAACGGATTTCAACCCCGCCAAGCCATTGCTAGAAGTTCATCGCCGAGCTAGGTATGGACTCGATCACCGTGCTATCCTCGTCCGATTCCTAGCACATTGTGTTCTTATTGATTCTGCCACGATTGAAACACTCCTATCCAAATAATGCAATCCGAGATTAGATGAGATTCAAAATTTTAGGTTAGGTTTCACGAAACCATCTCGACCCACCGAGTTGAAAAACTCGTCCCACCGATTTGGCTTATGCCATTGCACTAGTAACTCTCGGTCCGACCGAGAATTGCAAATTGGTGAGACCGATTTTAGGACTTTAGAAACCCTAGTAGTCTCGTGCCATCAACTGTGACTCGTCCAACCGAAGTTCATCAGTTTAGGTTCAACTGCTGCGGTATCACCGAGTTTGAAAATCGTTGATCCAAAATGATTTCTGTGGAGAACTAAAACTGAATTTTTGAATCATTCTTTTGCAAAAATCTCTGATTTTGTGATTCTCATCCACTCTATCTCATCTATAACTCTTCATAGGGTCAGCAATGTTGTTTGCAGATGTCGCATCAAAGTGACAGCCTGTAAAGTCAAGAGCAGATTCACATGAGTGACGGCACTACCTCTAGCACTTCAGATGAAGGCAGCAGGAGCACCCCAAGCAACCTGCCTAAAGCTGCCACCAGACAAGGGAAGAAGAGAACCTCAGATTCTGAGGATGAGGATTATAGAGCAGAAGAGGATGAGGCTACCTCCAAGAAGGTAGTGCTCAAAAAGGAGTATGGCTTAGCTCATAGCACAAAGCCTGGACTGAATAAGAAGGTTCCTGCCAAGAGGACACCTATGCCAAAGGTCAGAAGGTCCACTCAAGTGCCAGAAAAATCTGAACCCAAAGAGGCACCTGCAAAGAAAGTCACAACTTCCAAATCCAATAAAGTTCCCACTAGAGAAACTATGAAGTTTACCATTAAATCAGAGGATGAAGCTGCCCAGGATAAGAAGAAGAAGAGAGCCAGAACCACTACTGCCCAGGTTCTTGGAAAGCCCTCAATGAGAAGAGACTCAATAGGAAGAAGAGGTTGTCGCACCAGACCCAAGGCACCAAAGCTTATGGGTGATGCTATTAGATCGGGTTGCAACATCTAAGCCCAAGGAACCACCCAAAGCTGCCCCCATTGCCAAGCTTGACCAAAGAGGAATACCAGAGTATTCCAAATTACCGAGAAGAACAAGGCCCTAGTGCCTGAAGTTGCTGATGAGGAAGATGAAGAAGGACAAGTTCTGAGGAAGCTCAAGCCCAAGATACCAGATCACAATGATGCCCACCCTATGGCTGAGGACATGAACATCAGAAGAGACTCAGGGTTGAGGCTATGTAGGCTGACAGATCCATATGCCGCAAGGAGGAGAACTGCTGTTGATTACAGGTTCCATACAAAGGAACAACAGGACTTCTATGAGACAATCTTGTTGGACAAGAAGCCCATAGTGTGTGATATGAGGTGGGTCGTCTGGACCTACATGAAAGACAATGAAGAGCACTATCCTGGAGTGCAAGACAGCTTTGTTGCTTGTGGAGTTTCAGATTATGTTGGGAAAAAGCTCACCAACTGGAATGATGAACTCATTATGCAATTCTACTCCACAGCACACTTCTATCCAGATGGAAGGATAGTTTGGATGTTTGAAGGTACAAGGTAACGGTCAACTGTTGAGGAGCGGGCAAAACTGATCAATGCCCCAAAGGAAAATGAAGATGACTTGGATGTCTATGCCAAGAAGAAGATGGACCAAAATTCCATGGCACACATGTACAAGGAGATCCTGCATAAAGCCATTGAGACACATAAGTTTGGGTCACCCACTTTCTTCCTGGCTGTGGCTTCGAGGAGTCCTCGACTAGGGGTGTCCTGGACGGCCAACTATCATCATCGATCAACTCCAAGACTATGAAGATACAAGATTGAAGACTTTGTCCCGTGTCCGAATGGGACTTTCTTGGCGTGGAAGGCAAGCTTGGCAATACGGATATGTAGATCTCCTACCATTGTATCCGACTGCGGTAACCCTAGCC
>JAHHZJ010001088.1:0-24449 GCA_021437245.1 Aegilops speltoides | reverse complement strand
CCCGGTGGTTTTGGTAATTAATAACAACATATATATCATTGAACTAATAGTTTCTTGAGAATCATTTCGAAAGTTCAAGATATGGGTATGGCAATGATCAAGAAGTGGACCCTCAAAATGCTAAGGCAAGCATTGGCAAAAGCTCAAGACTCCATTTTTGGTTTAGTGATCCAAGATCACATTGAGTCCATAGGAAAGCCAATACTATTAAAAGGGATGAGGTTATGTTAATGATCCGTTGCTCAAAGTGCTTAGTGATATATCTTCTAAACTATCAAAGAACTCTCACTACAAATATACACTCATAAGTAATCTCGGTCCCACCGATTTCCTAAACTCACCACACCGAGATGAACCACCTCACCACAAAGCCAAACCCTAGAAATTTCGGATTTTCCGATTCAACTCGGTCTCACCAAACTTGAGTTGCCAAGCTTCAGAATCCTTCGTCATCAAATCGGTGTCACCGAGATGATGAAGTCGGTCCCACCGAGATTGGCAAGCTCTTGTCTTTGGATGAATCGGACTAACCGAGATTGTATTTTCGGTCCCATCGAAAATCCCAACGCTCACATGATTTGAACTTTCGGTCTCACCGAGTTGTCAACTTCGGTCCGACCGAGATTGGTCAAATGTGTGTAACGGTTGATTTTGTGTGGAGGCTATAAATACCCTCCACCCCTCTTCATTCGTGGAGAGAGCCATCGAAAGAACTACCACTCCTACCTTACATTTCGAGAAGAAACCACCTACCCTTGTGTTGAGATCAAGTTGCTCCACTCCCACCATATGAAGCTTGATCTCTAGCCTTCCCAAGTTTCTTTCCACTCAATCCTTTCTTCCACCACAGCCAAATCAGTGAGGAGAGTTGAGTGTTGGGGAGATTATCATTTGAAGCACAAGAGCAAGGAGTTCATCATCATCAACACCATCTATTACCTTTTGGAGGGTGGTGCCTCCTAGATTGGTTAGGTGTCGCTGGGAGCCTCCACAAGATGTGGAGTTGAACCAAGAAGTTTGTAAGGAAAGGAGATCGCTTACTGTGAAGATCTACCCGAGTAAGGCTAGCCTCCGTGGGCGAGGCCATGATGGCATAGACAAGGTTGCTTCTTCGTGGACCCTTCGTGGGTGGAGCCTCCGTGGACTCTCGCAGCTGCTACCTCCGTGGGTTGAAGTCTCCATCAACGTGATTGACAATAGCACCACCTATCGGAACCACGAGAAAATCTCCGTGTTCCAAATTGCGCTTGCTCTTCTCCACCTCTCTTTACTACATGTGCAATTTACTTTCCGCTGCATATACTCTAGAATTGCATGTAGGGTGATACTTGACTTGATCTTCATTGTGAACTTGCCAAAACTTGTCTTTATCAAAAGGCTGAATTTTTATATTGTCAAGTAGTCTAATCACCCCCTCTAGACATACTTTCGATCCTACTAGTGGTATCGAGCTTTGGTCTCCATTGTATTGGTTTCCATTGCATTGACTCCATAAGCTTGGTTTCACAACCTAGGAGAGTATGGCGCCTAGTGAGGGTAATTTTCAGAGAGGTCTTTACTTTGATGGTTCAAACTTTGCTAGTTGGAAGCATAAAATGAAAATGCATATTCTTGGACATAACCTCGCCAAGATGGGGCATTATTTGTGTTGGTTTGCAAGGTGAATTCTTCGAGGAAGGAAAAGTTCCGGATCGTGAAGCTACAAATGGATGAATTATGGATGTTGCAAAACAATGCTCAAGCTTGTGACATTCTCTTCAATGCCTTGTGTCCCGAGGAATTCAACAAAATCAGCCGCCTTGAGAATGCAAAAGAGATTTGGGATACTTTGGTCGAAATGCACGAAGGTACCGAGTCCGTGAAGGAATCAAAGCTAGATGTTCTTCAAGGTCAACTTGACAAGTTCAAGATGAAGGAAGGTGAAGGAGTCACTGAAATGTACTCTAGGCTTGCTCTCATCACAAATGAGATTGCCGGCTTAGGAAGCGAAGAAATGACCGACCGATTCATCATCAAGAAGATTCTCGAGCTTTGGATGGAAAGTATGACACCGTGCACTTTTATCCAAATGATGCCAAACTACAAGAATCTCAAGCCAACCAAGTCATTGGAAGAATTGTTGCTCATGAGATGACACTTAAAGATAAGGAAGAGCTTCACAACAAGTCAAGTGGTGCTTATAAAGCTACAAGTGATGCTCCCACAATCTCAAGTGACAAGCTAGTTTCCAATGAAGAGATAAGCCTAATGGTGAAGAACTTCAACAAATTCTACAAGAGTAGAAGCAAGGAAAGAAGCTCAAAGTCTAGATCATATGATGAAAAGAGATCTTCTAGTCGTGATCGAATCGCTACAATTGTGGAAGACCCGACACTACTCAAATGAGTGTTCGCTCCCCACAAGAGAAGAGAAGAATCTCCAAGAAGAAGAAGCTCAAGAGAAGAGTCACCTCGAAAGAGAGAAGGAGTAGAGATGATCGTTATGAACGAAGACCTCTCTGAGAAGCAAGGATTCGGAGAGGAAAGACAAGTCATCAAGGAGCTACACAAGAAGAAAACATCAAGATCATGTAGGTGAATGGGTCTCCAGCCCGACTCGACAATCATTCCGAAGAAGCTATCACTCCAACTCCGACTACACCAAGATGAAGGTGTTGCGGTCTTGCTCTCGTGTCCTCCAACTCCAACTCCTATGACTTATTTGATTCACCAAATGAGGGAATTGAATATGCTTCATGGCTAAAGGCCCCAAGGTATCACACCCTGAATTCATTGACTTTGATAGTGATGAGGATGACTTTCTTGGTGAAGATGAGCTCTTACATGATAAATCTAGTGAGCCTAGTAATGATGAACATGCTAGTAGTCTTTATAGTCGAGAAGAGTCGAATGACAATGCTATGAAGAAGATTGAGCGTCTAACTAAAGAACTAAACACTCTTAAGTTAGCTCATGAAACAACTCAAGAAGATCATAGAGAGCTCCTAAGATCTCATGAGAAGCTACGCTTCGAGAAGCTTAATCTAGAGCAAGAACATGAGTTTCTAAAAGCTATCAATGACGATCTTCGAAAGAAGAGTTCTTCATATCTTGCCAAACGACTTCTCTTGTCTAATTTCTTGCCTTCCATTAAAACTAAGCATGACAAGCATAAGAAAAATTCTTCATCTAGAAGCAACAATATTGCTTCTAGTAGTTCTCTTGATTCCACTAACAATGTTTCAAGCCAAGTTACACTTGAGCAAGAAAATAGTTTATTGAAAGGGATTATAGAGAAAGGTGTCTACAAGAGCCTTGCCGGAAGCAAGAACTTTGAGGAAATTGTTCGCAAGCAAGGAAGGCACCGAAGAATCAAGGAATTGGTTTTAGCGAAAGTTCAACGCCGAGGGTGTTGAATGGGAAGAAGGTCAATATCCCACTCCAAAGTTTGTTTCTCAAAAGGAGAAGTATGATCCTACTTCTTCCAATGTGGAACAAGCACAAGATGACCTTCCACCACAAGACCACAAGCTAAAAGGCAAGGACAAGCTTCAAGAGGAGATTGATGCATTTATTGAAGCACCTAAAGCCATGGTCAAGTGGGTTCCCAAGGAAACGCCAAGTTCTACTTCGCAAGCTCAACTACAACCCCAAGGATTCCCATCAAGATGATGTGGATCCCAAGAAGAAGAACTAGAGAGTTCTTGAGGGTGACTCCGCCAACATACTTCACTCATATTCTTTTGGCAAGAACTTGTGCAATAACTTCCACATCTTGCACTAGTTCATGGAGTCACAAACCCTCTTGTTGGTAAGTCAAGGACAAGGTAATCATTGCTTTCATGGACATCATCAATTGTGAACTTCAATCTATGTCCATGGATATCCTTGTTTGTTCCTTGTGGACTAACCCATGCAAGTATTGAAAGTGCCCAATCCAAAGGATTGCTCCCAACTCTTGATGATCTTCATCAACATTGAGCATCCACATCTTCAACATCTACATGAAGTCTTCTACGACAACCCAAGGTTAGTTTGACCTTTAAAAGGGTTCTCACATCTAGGGGAGCTTTGCTCTAAAGAATTGAGCTAAAGCATCTTCAAATGATGTGAACACATCAATGCTTTTATGTAAAAGTGGTAACCCCACTTGTGCTTAAACGATGAGTATGACCTATGATCAAATGTTCTCATTTGACTCCTAAGTCAATATACTCATATAAAGATGACCTAGTCATCGACAAATTGTGTGATAATAGCTAGACTTTTGATTGTGCATGTTTGACACATATTTCATTTGCTATCTTATTGTGTGAGCATGTTGGATGCATAATTTTATCCATTCGAGGACATCCATTTGTTGCTTTGGTCTTTTGGATTTTTCTGACCAAATGGATGGACAAGAATGCCTAAGTTCCTCCCCTAGCTATCTATGCTTTCGCCTCAAATTCTATTCATGCTTACATCACAAACTTTGAACAAGTTATTTTCGACCCTCCGAGTGAGGAGCACTTGAGCCACCGATCCGTCAAGGGCTAACTTCCAAAACCTTCTAAGTGTTTTCGGTCGACCAACCCACTCAAACTCGGTCAAACCGAAAGTACTTGAATGATCTAGGTTTTCACCTCGTGAAACCGAAGTTGTACTTTTCGGCGTGATCAAGTGTGTAATCGTCATAGCTTATCCATCTCTGCCACCGAAGTTTTACAACTCGGTCCCACCGACAAGAAGGGGTATATATACCCGAGGGCAGCGCTGCTGATTTCTACTTCAAAACGCCGCCCCCATTACCCTTTGCCGCCGCCGTGGTCTCCGGATCGCCTCCGTTGCCGCCTCAGGCGCCGCCGCAGTCTCCGCCGCCGCAACGGACATCTTCTCCGCCTGCTTCAGCCAGAGAGGAACTCCACCAAGTTAGGGTGAGTTTCGATCCCACTCGAGCTCCCATCTCCGATTCAATGCACGATTGGTTTGCCTAGCATCTTGCCACGCTTGAGATCTTCCTTAACACTAGATTAGTTCGTTAGAACGAAATTCGAGTAAAAGTTTTAGGTTAGGTTTCACGAACAATATCTCGGTGAGACCGATTTTACATTCTCAGATGACCGATTTGGCCTCCGCCATTGATCGCACCTTTCGTCCAACCGAAGTTGTGCAAATCGGTGCGATCAAATGAGGATTTAGTGAAACCCTAGTGTTTTCGGCAGATCAAACCCACTTCGTCTAACCGAAAGTGGTGTGAATGCTTCGCTTGAACACTTCGGATTCACCGAATTTTAAACTCGGTCCGACCAAAATGCATTCTCGTGAAAACCTAAAACTGAAATTTGAACTCATTTTTTTGCAAAATCTTCTAGCTTTGTGATAACTCTTCTACTCGCTTACACCTTATCTATTCATAGGTTGTCACCATGTCGATGCCAAAGGACAGCCGAACAGGTCCGAGTCACCTATTGCTGATATTCCAGAGGCAGCACTAGTCCCGAGGCCAAGAGTTTTTCAGATGATGGTGAGAGGAGTACACCAAGTGGTTTGCCTCCCGCAGCCACTGTATGTAAAGAAGAGGAACTCGATGAAGAAGATTCTGATTTCATTGCCGAGGAAGAGGTCTCCTCCAAGCCAAAGAGAAAAGTTGTTGCAAAGAGCATCAAGGGCAAGAAACCAAGAAAGGCACCGTAAAATCAAGCAGTCCATCACTGCAAGAAGTCGAGTATGGAAGAGGAAACTTCAAGCAAGGTGAAGAAAACTTCCAAGAGGAAGAGGATTGTGCATGATGAAGCAAAGAGGAAGATGAGGATGAGGAAGCACCCCAGCCTCCTCCTCAAGTCTAAGTTCATGGGTGATGCCATCGTAAGGTGGAGCCCTTCTAAGTCCAAGCCTTCTACTCCAGCCAAGGCAGCTCAAGCAAAGCCTCACGCCAAGCCCAAGAAGACTGTCAGAACATTCCAGCTTCAGAGAAGAAGAAAGATGATGTGCCACCAGCTGTGTCGATGATGAGGCACCAGCCTTGCTGAAACTTCGCCGAAACTGCCACTTCACAATGATGCTCATCCTCAAGCCGAGAACATGAAGGAAAGAAAGGATAGAGGTCTCTGTGCTATGGAGACAATCTGATCCATATGTCGGAGGAGAAGAACTGCTGTTGATCCAAGATTCCACACCGAGAGCAGCAGGACTTCTATGAGATCGTGCTAATGGACAAGAAGCCCATAGTTGCGCACACTCGCTATGTTAACTCGGGCATACATTGACAAAGGAAGAGCACAGAGACTTCTTTCCACATGTGCATGAGAGCTTCACTGCATGTGGTGTTGCAGATTTTGTTGGTCAAAAGTTGACAAGTTGGAATGATGAAATGATTATGCAATTCTATGCCACAGCTCATTTCTATCCAGATGGAAAGATCACATGGATGACTAAAGGCCAAAGATTCTCTTCAATTGTTGAAGAATGGGCAGCACTGCTGAATGCTCCAGTGCAGAGAGAGGATGATGTTGATGTCTATGGTATTCCCAAGAAGAACCATGAATCTATGAAGAATATGTACAACAAGGTACCAAATAAGGATGTAGGAATCGAAGCTCGCCTCAGCAGTATCATCTCCGTGCAGGTCTACCTACCACAAACACAATTCGAGGCATACCTTGATGCCCAAGTTCTGAGATCATCGCATGATCGAGGGTACTCTATCAACATGCTGCATATACTTGATGAGAAGGCACCTTTCAAGGTGATGGATTTGATAGTTGAGACTATCAAGAGGACCGCAGCAGACTGTAAGAGGTCGTGGATTTGCCCCGCACATTCAGATGCTTATCAATGCCAAGTTTGGCACGGCACATACTTGTTGGATAGACCACACTTGCCATCGCAGCCTGAGCATGAGGACAATGAAGTTGTGATGGATGAGGAGGATCCAACGCCGCTTGAAGGTCAAGCCAAGATTGAAGCTGCCAAGAAAGCTAAAGTCGAGAAGGAAGCAGCAGCAGCAGCAGCCTAAACCCAAGAGTGTTGGAGAGCAGCTCCTTGAAGCTACCTGAGGATTGAACAACGCCGCCAAAGATTGTACAGCCTCAGAGAGTCTTGAAAGGATTGTTGAAGACAAGATCCATGCTCGATGTAAAGATGATCAAGTGCAAGTAATCACAACAAGCTTGAGGCAGATATTGAGGAAGCAAAGAGGGAGAAGGAAGAGCTCATGCATGAGATGCAGATGACCTAGTCCAGATGATTATCAACAGCCTGCCCGGTTCCCACAAGACCTCGATCACCGCTATCCCAAAGGATGACACCGTGACTACAGCCTCAGACCTACCACAGCTCCATCACTTGCCCAGCCCAGCTCCAAAGGACCACTCCTCCAGCTCCACGACATCACCAAGTCTTCGCCGATGCTGCCATCTCAACTCCAACATCAACCTGCATAGAGCCGCCAACAGAGTCCCTAGTGACGCTTAGCTCTATACCTTTCGAACTTTTGGTAACTTGTTGCCAAAGGGGAGAAATTGTATAGATCATAGGACTTCGAGAGAGAGAGTGCTTTGTCTTTGCGCTTTTGATCTTTCGCTCATTTGCGGTCTTTTGAGATACTTTTGAGTTTTTGAGACATTCCGTGTTTGATACTACGTTTCATTCTACCTTAATGAGTGCTTGGTCGCATTATGCCTTAATGTGTGCTTAATGCTTATCATATGCTATTCATATCTTGTATGACCATTTACTCATGTCTTGGTGATTGGGTGCATGCTATTCATTCTTATCATTTTGTGCGCCCACCAAGATGTATGTGACATGGAAGAGTGACCCATGATCCTAATCGATTGTGCATTTGCATTCAAACGCAAATCTTAAATAATGCACAAATTTAGGGGAGCTCTTGCTTATCACATACTTCTCAAAGCGATTTATATTATTCATTGATTATATCCTTTGTCGGTTTTGATCTATATGTTGTCATCAATTACCAAAAGGGGAGATTGAAAGTGCAACTAATCCCCGTGGTTTTGGTAATTAATAACAACATATATATCATTGAACTAATAGTTTCTTGAGAATCATTTCAGAAAGTTCAAAGGATATGGGTATGGCAATGATCAAGAAGTGGACCCTCAAAATGCTAAGGCAAGCATTGGCAAAAGCTCAAGACTCCATTTTTGGTTTAGTGATCCAAGATCACATTGAGTCCATAGGAAAGCCAATACTATTAAAAGGGATGAGGTTATGTTAATGATCCGTTGCTCAAAGTGCTTAGTGATATATCTCCTAAACTATCAAAGAACTCTCACTACAAATATACACTCATAAGTAATCTCGGTCCCACCGATTTCCTAAACTCACCACACCGAGATGAACCACCTCACCACAAAGCCAAACCCTAGAAATTTCGGATTTTCCGATTCTAACTCGGTCTCACCAAACTTGAGTTGCCAAGCTTCAGAACCTTCATCATCAAATCGGTGTCACCGAGATGATGAAGTCGGTCCCACCGAGATTGGCAAGCTCTTGTCTTTGGACGAATCGGACTAACCGAGATTGTATTTTCGGTCCCACTGAAAATCCCAACGCTCACATGATTTGAACTTTCGGTCTCACCGAGTTGTCAACTTCGGTCCGACCGAGATTGGTCAAATGTGTGTAACGGTTGATTTTGTGTGGAGGCCCCTCCACCCCTCTTCATTCGTGGAGAGAGCCATCGAAAGAACTACCACTCCTACCTTACATTTCGAGAAGAAACCACCTACCCTTGTGTTGAGATCAAGTTGCTCCACTCCCACCATATGAAGCTTGATCTCTAGCCTTCCCAAGTTTCTTTCCACTCAATCCTTTCTTCCACCACAGCCAAATCAGTGAGGAGAGTTGAGTGTTGGGGAGATTATCATTTGAAGCACAAGAGCAAGGAGTTCATCATCATCAACACCATCTATTACCTTTTGGAGGGTGGTGCCTCCTAGATTGGTTAGGTGTCGCTGGGAGCCTCCGCAAGATGTGGAGTTGAACCAAGAAGTTTGTAAGGGCAAGGAGATCGCCTACTTCATGAAGATCTACCCCGAGTAAGGCTAGCCTCCGTATGAGGCCATGATGGCATAGACAAGGTTGCTTCTTCGTGGACCCTTCATGGGTGGAGCCTCTGTGGACTCTCGCAGCTGCTACCCTCCGTGGGTTGAAGTCTCCATCAACGTGGATTGACGATAGCACCACCTATCGGAACCACGAGAAAATCTCCGTGTCTCCAAATTGCGCTTGCTCTTCTCCACCTCTCTTACTACATGTGCAATTTACTTTCCAACGCATATACTCTAGAATTGCATGTGTAGGGTGATACTTGACTTGATCTTCATTGTGAACTTGCCAAAACTTGTCTTTATCAAAAGGCTGAATTTTTATATTGTCAAGTAGTCTAATCACCCCCTCTAGACATACTTTCGATCCTGCTTGTAACGCGCTCGTGAAGCAAGCGGATGAGGCCCTCGGTGAAGTCGACCCAGCTGTTGATGCGTCAAGGGCTTTGTGCTGTTCAACCATGTCCGGCTGCGGCTCGAGCATGAGTGGAACATACTTCACGGCGACTCGCTTTGTTGTCGCTTCGCTATGTTGACGACTCGCGGGAGTAATCAACTAGTTAGCCCTCCCGGCTTCACGGCGCCGGTACTTGGGTGTGTCTCGGGGAGCGGAACCCTTTGGGAAAGGCTCGTCTGGATGCAGGGTCCAAAGCAAGGCGGACCCATCTCATCTTCTTCTTCCAAAGACCAGTGGATCGTGGAGTCGGGTCGATCCGTGGTGAGCGCCATTTTCTTCATTCTCCTCTCGGCGCCAAGGCGCCACCGAGAGTTGGATGCTCAACAGCGACGGGAAACTCGCCATTCTCTTCTTGGTGGGGAGGCAGTAGTCGCCCCGCCACTCCATTGTTCTTGATGTACCGCCTTGGTCGCGCTCGATGGTGATGCGAGTCCGACTGCGACTGTCGTGGGGGAAACGAGCACCTATGGGGCAGGGGCCCCTTCTGGTCTGGCAAGGGAGCGGAGGGCGCATGAAGAGAAGATCGAGGTCGAGCGCGCGGGGGGTTTTACCCAGCTTCGGAGCTCTCCGGAGAGATAAAACTCCTACTGCTGCTTTGTGTTTGTATTTGTTCTTGCTTGAGAGCGTCGGTATGCTATGGTTTCGAATGAGTCCAACTCTTCTTCACGTGCGCATGGGCCTCCTTTATAGTCTAAAGGGGTCACCGGTAAGTGGCAACGCAGAGAGGGTAAAAGGTAAAACGCTGGTTGGTACAACCACTATCAACAAGGTCCCCTACCTAACTCGACAAAGAGGGGACAAGGGCATTTAATGCCCGGCCCGCCGCCCAAAACAAGGCAGAAGCGACCGTTAGGGCCACCGACGCCACGATGGCCTCCTAGTCACCTTCACTTGCCACTCGCACCGCTTAGGTCTGCACAGCCACCCGCCATGTGCACCAGAGCGATCCCGCGGCGACACGCCGTCAGATGCGCCGGAGCGCATGCAGATTAGGAGCTACCTGCAAGTGCCTTGCCGCTGTCTCGCTTTGTCGCACCCGCAAGCTTGCCGCCGCCGGGTCTTACTGGACGCCAAAAGCCGCGCAAAGTCTTCCAAGTGCCTTTGTTATCTTCCTCCCGCAAGCTCCTCTTGCCGGTCTTCTGTCTTTCCCGGCAAGCTTTCTTGCTTGGCTCATTCTTCCCGCAAAGAAGTTCCTCTTGCCGGGACTTGTCTTGATAGTTAACACTTTGTTCTTGAATGGTAGTAATAGGAGCTACGGAGGGTCTTGGCGGACGCCTCGCACAGCCTTGCCATGACACCAGCGATCGCTCACAAGATTCAGTTCGGGGTACTAAGGTAATTCTACTTTAGTACACCGGACAGAGCCCCGGCTCGGGCCATACACGGTGCCGAAGGCCGCTGTTGCCAGGCCCAAACAGTGCACGGCACGCGCAGCCTGGGTCCAAACCAAATCCGGCCCAGATCCACCGCTGCCCTCAGAACGGCGACGGCCAATCACAAGGCCGTGGGAGAGATCATGGGCTATACTTTAATCCAGAAATGCGTAACATTCACTGTTCCAGATCCTCGCCACGCTGCTCCCATGCACTTGGGGTCACTTGACGGTGGAAGTGGGAGACTGGGCCATTGCGTAGCAGAGGCAGAGTGTCGGTCCTGATTCCCCGCTCTTCCCAGCTGACTCATCTGGCTGAGCGGGCGGCTGAGCCCCACCCCCCGCCTCCTTTAAGAAGAGCGAGAGGGAGCGCAGGCCCAAGACTCTCATGTTCTTCTTTTTCAGCTTCGCCCCTTTCTCTCATTCGCCATGGAGAAAGGGAACCCTGGCCCTTCATCGGTGGCGGCGAGGGTCGCTGCTGCAGACAGCTTAACCCTCCCTATCCTCTGCCGCCTGGTGGCAGAGCCAGCCATAACGGGAAGAGGGAGGGGCGGTCGTCGGACGCAGGTCGAGGACGAGGTCGAGGCGCCGGGAAGAGGCGGACGGGCGGCGGCCATCTCCGCTTCCGCCCGGGCGTTCCTCTCCCACGGCGGTCCATACAGGGACGACTCTTGCGAAGTTCTTCGTCAGCTGGGCGCTGGGCGCCTGTCACACCTTCGCTTCCAGCCCGCTTATGAAGCGCGATGGAGTTGGACCCGCCCGAGACATCGAGATTGCACATGAGGGGTTGTGGGATCGCAGCGCACGAGTCCGCGCTGTATTCCCAGCCCCTAATGTGATGTATCTTGATCATGGGTGGAAGACGTCACTCAATCCACAGCCCGATGGCGCAGGTTTACCTCCATTTTAAGTTAATGGAGGGCGATCTCCTCTCCGGCTAAGTTCTTCGGGACTTCGCACCGGCCGGCGTGCTGCGTGGACAGCTCCTCCGACAGCATAAAGCTCCCTCGAGCGAGAGTGACGAGGAGGAGAGCGACAGCTGGCGACGAGGGTAGCGGGCGGCGGGATGGCGGGCCCGACCAGGTGTCGGGCGCCGCTTCTGCGCCACCGTGACCCCATCATCCGTGGTCGCCGGCTCCTTGAACTCCCCCGGGTCGCCCCTGGGCGGCCGGGCGAGGGAGGCTGGGGAAGGGGAAGAGGGTCATGGCGACAAGGCTGCTGTCGGAGTACGAGGGCGAGTGCCCTCGGCAGCTGCAGGCTGGATGTCCCGCCGCCCATCTTCGAGCCCCGCCTCCGCGCCGCCATCACTGGCCCAGCCTCCTGGGACGCCCCTGGATGTTCTCTTGGTGTGTTTGGCACCTATAGCTTAGGCGCCTTTTGCCCTCTTTTCGCCTCCTTGACCTACCTCCCAAGAGAGGGATAGAAAAGGATTACGGGCATCTTATCTTTTTAATTTGTAAGCCTCCGGCCTTAGCCGCATCTAAAACTTGTAGTCCTCTCTTTCATGTTTTTCATCCTCTATGGACTGCACTGAGTGGATGTTTTTTAATGAAAAGGGAAGCTTATATGTTATATCCTTCACTCAATTCCACCCCTTGTATGTTTTTACCCTACACTTTTAGGGAACTTGTCGGTGGGAACATCGCTTGTCATGAAAGCGCTGAGTGCGAATATCGAAGAGCTCCCGCCGACAAGTTGTTGCTTCCGCAAGAAGAAACTTGTCGGGCTAGTTGCAAAGACACTTTCATTGTTGAGCGACTCAAACAAATTAAGGGCTTAACTTAGCCATTTAGTCAATTCCTCCACATGTGTTTTCCATACAAGCGCGCTTCTGGGAGGACGCAGCTTCAGATTCCCGTACCCATAAGAGGATGCATGATGAGGGACGAAAAAACTTATCTCGATATCGCAGCCTCGCAACTCTGGCTTGCCGTGGATGAATCTTGGTATCGCGAGCCCCGCAACACCGGCTTGTTGTGACCTGTGTGCCCGGGCGACCTTTCTCTCCTTTCCTTGTTCTTGCCGCTGCTAGACGGGTCATAGGAACAATTTCTTAGAGCGCCAAGTTATTTATTGTAATATAACTTTATTCGGATACTATCTCGCCACGCTACTTCCTTTATTCGTTCCATCCTTGTATGTTTTTACACCGCGCTTTTAGGGAACTTGCCGGCGCAGAACGCTTGTTGTCCGCGAGCGCTGAGTGCGGAACATCAGCGAGCTGGTCGGTGGTGTTGCCTCCGCAAGAAATCTTGTCGAGGCTAGTCGCAACAAGACTTTCATTGTTGAGCGGACTCAAACAAAGTAAGGGCGCTAACTTAGCCACGAGCCGGTTCCTCCGCCGCACATGTTTTCCATACAAGGCACGCCATTCAAGGAACATAACTTAAAATTGAAAATTGATCGTGCTCAAACTTTGGCAACTTAGCTTCTTCGTTTTCGTGTTCGCAAAGCCATACTTCTTTTCGAACGACGCCCATATCCACTTCATTTTCTTCTCCTCTCAAGCTTTTGGCGTTAACTTTGGCGGGCTATGATAGCGCACAAAGCTTGCCGCAGTAGCGCAGCAGCTCTGCATCAAGCAGCCTCAAGACCTATCTTCCTCGAGGAGCAGCGCCATCTCGCTGCAGCTTTTCTTGCTCTAGCTCATCATAAGTGAGCACTCGAGGCGATCCAGATACGAGGGAAAGGGGCCGAGAATGTCAAGCCCCTGAACCTAAAAATGGCCAGGATAAAGGGATTGTTTGAGAGCTTGAGCTGGTTCGATGTATCTGCTTGAGTGGAATTGGCACGCTTCACACTTGGTTACTTGTGCGCTTGCATCCTCGAGGGCTGTCGGCCAAAGAAACCTTGCCGTAAAGCTTTGCTTAGTGTTTTTAGCCCAATGTGGTGGCCACATATGACTCCATGTATCTCCGCCAACAGCCCTCCGCCCTTCTTCCCGGAGATGCACTTCAATTTCAATCCGCTGAATCTTCTTCTCGACAAAGATGTCATCGATAAACCGGTACATACTTGATTGCCGGGCTACCTCGCTTCCTCTTCCTCCTCGAAGCTCTCCTGTCTCAAGGAAATGGACTATTTGTTGTGCCCATGTTGGAGCCAGGGCTCGACAACAAGGACCAAAGGCGCAATGCTGTCGCTGGAACATCCGCTTCTTACGGCAGAGGAATCGATCCCGCCGGAGCGTGATGCTCCCCGCAAGCGTGTCGGGACACAGCTTTGTCGGGAGCGCCTGCTTCAACGAAACAAACCCTAGGGCTTGTCGGAGCGCACGCTCCTCAAGACTTCCCCGTGTTGATCCTGGGACCTTCTTGGCGGCGGCTTCGGGAGCTCTTCCGAAAGTAGTCGCCAAGAATCAACTTTCTTCTGTGCTGGTCTCAGATGATGGTGTTACAGATGGTTGTATCAGCTTGAGCACGAAAATCCCTGGTTCCATAGTGCAACTTAATGCGGCACATTTTGACAAGCCATCCGCGAATGTCGCTTTTGAGCTCTTGAACATGTTCCATCTCGCAGCCGTCAAAATGCTCTTCCAAGCTTCCTCACTTCATCGATGTATGCTTCCATCAACGGACTCAGATAATCTTTGTTTACTTTACTGGACGACAAGTCGTGAGTCACCCCGAATAAGCTTCTTGATCCCAAGGTCCGCCATGATCCCGAGTCCGCAAGCAAGCCTTCATACTCCGCAGATTGTTTGTTGCTTGCTCCTTGGGAAAGTGCATCCGATCACGACTTGAGGTGCTTCTCCGGTGCGACAAGTAGTACGCCAAGACCGGGCGCCTTTGCAGCGTAGAAGGCACCATCAAGTACATGATCCATTCTTGCTCGCTTCCTTGTCGGGATGCTCCTCTCCGAGATTCTTCATCAGCGCTACGCCCAATCTGCTATGAATTCTGCCAATGCTCGCTCGATAGTTGAAGTACTTTCAAACTTGAGGCCAAGTTGATGCTTCCAAAGGCTCCACTGACAATCCTGCCTGCTGCTTCCGGATTTTGCAATATCCTCTTCAACGGAAAGCGAGTGACAATCAGATCTCATGTGCTTGAAAATAATGGCGCAGCTTCCTCGAGGCCATGAGAAGGCCAAAGCAACTTCGTGCACACCGTAGTACCTTGATCTAGCCCCCGCAGAAGGGAACCGACAAAGTAAACTGGCGCTGCACCATCTTCTTCTTCGCTTCTTCGGCAATCAGATAGATCCATCCTTGCCGGAGCCGTAACTTGTCGGGAAGCCTCGCTTGTCGCTGGACTCGCTGTCAGCGTTTCGCTCATCATCCGCCTCCCTCTCCGCTATTAACGCAGCACTAACCACTTGATTGGTTGCCGCCAAATATAGCAAAGAACTTCTCTTGTGGCTTAGGTGCGATAAGTGTTGGAGGAGGATAGGTATCTCTTCAAGTCTCCGCAAGAGCAGCCTTTGCTTCCGAGTCCATTTCATTGACCCGCCTTTTTCAAAACTTTGAAAACGGCAGGCTGGCCAAGCAGACTTAGAGATGAACCTACCGAGGGCAGAACATAGCCGGCAAGTCTTCGCGACATCCTTGATGCGCTTCGTGCTTCGATTTGTTCAATGGCTTTGAACTTGTCGATTGGCTTCGATCCTCGCTGAGATATAAAGAATCCGAGAAGCTTGCCGGAAGGAACTCCAAACACACACTTTCGGATTCAACTTGGGATTGATCTTGCGCAGATTTGTGAAGGTCTCTGCCCAAATCTCGGATCAAAGTTGTTCGCTCGCTTTGACCACTATGTCATCCATGTATGCTTTACATTTCGCGGCAGCGCGGGCTCAAAAGCATGGATGACTACTTCTGTAAACGTTGAACCAGCATTCTTTAGTCCGAAGGCATCCGCATAAAGCAAAGACGCGCCACATGGAGTAATGAATGCGTTTTCTTCATCCTCCTCTCCATGAAGATCCGATGATATCTTGAGTATGCATCAAGGAATGAAAGCAGATCACATCCCGCCGTGGAGTCGGCTAATCTGGTCAATGCGCCGCAAGGAAATGGATCCTTGGGACAGCTTTATTAACATCGCGAAGTCAATACAAAGCCTCCACTTCCCGCTTGCTTTTGCGCATCGCACTAGTGGATTGGCTAACCACATTGGATGGAGTACTCGACCAGCTCGCTGCTTCCAATTTCTTGATTTCCTCTGCAATGAACTCTTGACTCTCCACCGCTTGCTTCCTGACTCTCTGCTTGATGGACCGCGCGTGAGGGCAGACGACAAGGTGGTGCTCAATTACTTTCCTGGGAACACCGGGGATGTCAGATGGTTGCCATGCAAACACATCGACATTCGCCCGCAGGAAAGCAACGAGTGAGATTTCCTATTTAGGGTCAAGCGTGGCACTGATGGTGAAGGTACCACCAGCGCCATCCTCCTTGGCGGCCACTTTCTTGGTCTCTGGTGAAGCTGTGTTTGCCTTTTTGCACTTGCCGGTGGAGCTCGATGAAAGGCCCTCGACGGTAGAAGCAAAGACCAAGAGGTGCGCTTGCCGAGTGGGCATCGAGCTACTCTTGCCGGACTTGGTATTCTTCTTCTTCCTTCGGGAGCTTCACCGCAAGTGGTTTGCGCCCGCCAGCTGCTGCTGCTTCCCAGTAGATCTTGTCGGCACAGATAAGTGCATCTTTCTTGTCACCATGGACAGTAAATAACACTTATCTGACCAGGCATCTTGAGCACATTGTAAGCGTAGTGAGAAGCTGCCATGAACTTAGTAAGTTACTGGATTTGCCGAGTATCCCATTGTAAGGCAATGGGAAATCGCAACGCCAAATGTGACTCTCTCGTCTCTGAAATTCAGCTCGCCGAACGC
The DNA here is from genome assembly GCA_021437245.1 of Aegilops speltoides. Lineage (NCBI taxonomy): Eukaryota > Viridiplantae > Streptophyta > Magnoliopsida > Poales > Poaceae > Aegilops > Aegilops speltoides. Next base: position 7,757 of record JAHHZJ010001088.1, on the reverse strand, counting down.
CATCACAAGGTGGATCTTCCCTTCGCCTGCTCCTTCCCGGTTGATTCCTTGAAAGGTACCAGCTTCGAGTTCGCCTGTCGGGATCCGGAGCTTGTTGAGCACCGCGAAGAGATCAGATTTAGGCCGCCCCGCCACAACCAACATCTCGCGTGACCTTGAGGTTGCGAATGGTTGGCTAAACCAACATCGGCAAGCACCCGACCAGCTGTGATGCGATCGGGTGATCCTCAACATCAAAGACAATGGGTGCTGACCATTCAGGGCTTGCGCGATTCGACCGATGGTTCTACGTGATTTACCTCCCGCACCCATCGCTTGAGTTGGTGGTGCAGTGTGCAGAGAAGCACCACCGCCAACACATAAAACCTTCGCTCTCCTCAAACTCTTTGCTCGCCGGTCTCATCCTCGCCCATCTCATCATCCTCATCTTCGCTCTTCGCCCTTGTCGCGCCATGGGAGGTCTGCCTCCTTGCCGCTGTTTGGCTTGCTGCGGGCGCCTCCCGGACGGGACGGACGCTTGCCGGATCCTCCGCCACCTTCCCGGCTCTTCTCCTTGTCGCGACGCCATATTCAGTCAAGCTCTCTCGCCATCCGCTCAACCTTCTTGCACGCTTGGAGGTCATGGCCCTGGTGTGATGGATCTTGCAAGATCGCTTGCCGGAGCTGCCCTGCTTGTCGGCGGCCACCACAGCCTCGCCGAGTCACCAGCTTTGGCCTTCTCGGCGCCGCCCGCTGCCGGATTGCTCGACGACTCAGCACATCCTTAGCCTTTCTTCTTCTCTATTGTTCCGCCCGGTTCTTTCTTTGCCGAGGGGCATCCTCACCGCCGATCCTTCGCTCCTACATTCTCTCCGGGATCTTCCTCCCTCCTCAGCAGCGCACACTTGTCGGCCGAGCGTATAGCTCACTGACATCTCCTGATCTTGCACATCGCCATCTCTTCCTCATCCCGCTGTTACGCACGTTTCGATGGAACGCGCTAATAACCGCGCAGGTGGACGCTCAGGATGTTGCGCCGCACCTGGCTGAATCTCTCCAGATGTACGCGGCGTAGGGTTCTCCTTCCTTCCTCGACGAGCAGATGAAGATCGCCTTCGCCATGGGGTTTGTGGTCACCGTGAAGGCGCCGACAAACCGATGGCACAGTCCGCCCCATGAAGAGATGGAGTTGTCCGCAAGTGCATGCGCCAAGATTCAAGTTGGGCTTGAGCACTAGCGGAAGTAGTTGGCGAGGATCTTCTCGTCAGGCCCCCGCAGCCCTCGTGACCGCGATGGTGTAGATGCCGAGGAACTCCGACGGATGTATCCTGCCATCGCATTTTCGGCACGCCCGCTTGAAGTTCTTGGTACCGGCCACCGGACTTGCCGCAGCTCACGGGTGAACGCAGGGCAACTCGCCGCGCACGTAAGTCGCCTGGTTCTTCGGGCGCATGCATATCGACAAGGCCCAGCGCGATCGTCGATTGACGCCGCTTTCTTCTCAGGCTCGATATGAGTACGTGCATCTTCGTGTCGCCGTTTGGAGAATCTATGCGCGATCGCGGCGAAGCTCGCGGTCCGACGACGGGTGGAGTCGGTGTCGAGGTTGGCCCGTTAGTCGGCGATCTTGGCCTTCGGGCGGGAGTGCACGGTGGTGGCACCCCAGCGGTCTTGTTCAAGGCTGGCTTGCACTCGGGCGCCTTGCCGGGCTTCGGCGCGCTTTGTTGCCGGGCTTTGCCGCCATGGCGGCCGATGAGGCTCTGAATGGTCATCCTCCAGTCGTCGATCTTATTTGGCGCTGGAGGGTAATCAAGAAGCAGCTGGGCTCGGGCCAGCGCTTCTTCTGGAGTCTTGGGTGGCGGTGGCGAGCGACGCGAGGTACGGGACATGCTCAAACTTCTAACAATGTTAGAAGGAGCAATATCTCGCCCAGCGATCGTGATCGCGCCGTGCTAACGTGGTTGATGTACATGTTGGCCTTGAGCGCCCCGCGACTCCACCAGCTTGGCCTTGTTCGGATCACAGTACGGGTGCTAGGAGCACCGTGGCTGTTGATCCTGCACCTCCCGGGAGGGGTGCTGCTTATGTGCCGACGCCAAGCTTGCGGGCCTTGTCCTTGACCTCGGTGACGACGTGAGTCCCACCGCCGGCTGGCTTCTCCCAAGGCCCACCCCACCGCCCCTTTGCTCTGGTGGCGGCAGGATAGTCGCAGACGGAGCGCCCACCTCCAAAGTCTTCTTCTTCGGTGGCATATCGATGAAGATGTTGATATAGCGCACGCGGAGACCGGATCAGGTTCGCACAACCTCGAAGCCCCCCTACCTGGTGCGCCAAAGATGTCGTGGGGGAAATGAGCACCTATGGGGCAGGGGCCCCTTCTGGTCCGGCAAGGGAGCGGAGGGCGCACGAAGAGCAGATCGAGGTTGAGCGCGTGGGGGGTTTTACCCAGCTTCGGAGATCTCCCGAGAGATAAAACTCCTACCGCGCTTGTGGTTTGTATTTGTTCTTGCTTGAGAGCGTGGGTATGCTGTGGTTTCGAATGAGTCCAACCTCTTCTACGTGCGCATGGGCCTCCTTTTTATAGTCTAAAGGGGTCACCGACAGTGGCATGCGCAGAGAGGGGTAAAGCTAAAACGCGGGTTGGTACAACCACTATCAACAAAGGTCCCCTACCTAACTCTGACGGCAGGGGACAAGGGCATTTAATGCCCGTCCGGTCGCCCCAAACAGTGCAGGAAGCGACCGTTAGGGGCGCCACCGATCGCCACGATGGCCTCCTAGTCACCTTCACTTGCCACCGCACCGCTTAGGCTGTGACATACCCACCACCACGGCACCAGAGCGATCCCGCCGACATCGCCGCCGACGCTGAGCTGCTGAGTGGTGGTTTCACCATGCAAGTGCCTTGTCGCGTCTGTTTTGTCGCACCCGCAAGCTTGCCGCTGCGGTCCCTGCCGGACGCGGCGGCGCGTCAGGGCAAGTCTTCTCGTGCCTTTGTTATTCTTCCCGCGCTTCTTCTTGCCGGTCTTATCTTTCCTGCAAGCTTTCTGCCGGGCTCGCCCTTCCCGCAAGTTCTTCGTTCGGCCTTGTCTTGACAAGCTAACACTTTGTTCTTGAATGACAGTAATAGGAGCTACGGAGGGTCTTGACGCCCTGTAGCCTTGCCGCTGACGCCATGATCGCTGCAGACTAGTTCGGGGTACTAAGGTACCCCTACTTTAGTACACCGACAGCGATAGACAGCCGGCTCTTTTGTCTTTCCTTCCGCTGGATTCCATCACGGCGCCCGAGACGCCGCGCCCAGATCTCGCGGGAGGCACAGTCGTCGCTTAGCTGTGCAAGGCGCTAGTTTGCGGCCGACGTGCCGCATTTCGGCGTAAAGTAATCGCGCTGAGGTAGACTGCCATTGACTGGCTCATTATCATGTGGCGCCTTCGCTCAAGTTCTTTTCAGCTTCGGCTCGCCGCTTGAGGCGGGCGCGGATGTTCTCCGTGAGGGTGGCTATACACGTGGGCGATTGGGTCCCCAATAAGTCGGCGATGGCGGCTGCGGCCACAATTGCCGGACTGCGCTTAGGCGGTTAGGCCTTTAGTCGGCCGGGCGAAGCGCCCACGGCGCGATCCATTTCGCGTTGGTAGGCTTCGATAAGCGCCCATGCTTGCTGGGCTTCTTGGCGCTTCGGCGATCTCAAGGCGGGCGGTCTCCAGATCTCGGCATCTCGGCCTTCGAATAGGCGAAGTCCGTCTTCGCAGAGCTGCTGCTGAAGCGGGTCCCGAAGCCTCACCGGAGCGCCATCATGATCGATGACGAGCACTCCTGACGGGCGGCGGCTCCGCCGCTTTCTCCTCATGAGGGAGCGGTTCGTCAGAGACCACCACGCTGGTGGGGAAAGTGTCAAGCGAGGTGGCGCCGAGTCGCACCAGCATCGGGTCGGTGGAGCCACGGATTCCAAGTCCACGGAAGGCTCGCCGTGACGGAGTTGGTCGAGGAGGCCCGCTAGGAGACTCTCGGGCCACCCATGCTCGCGCCGGATGAAAGCTCATCGAGAGGCCTAACTCGCCGACAAGTTCGGCGAGGCTGCTTGCTACACAGCGGCCCTCTGCCGCCGCAACGCGCCGATGCAAACTCCGTCTCGGCGAAGTTCGCTGGCTGCGCCGCCAGGAGGAAGAGGTTTCCGCCCAACAGATCTCCGGACGACGTGCACCAGGCCCCACGGTGGGCGCCAAATGTCGGGGTTGGTGCGCATATATGCCAAAGGATGGCTTATCATGGTGGGGGCGAGTAGAACGCCGCCGGTGCCTCGGAAACGGATGAGGCGAAGACATGCACGCCGCGGATCTTACCTAGCTTCAGTGGCTCTCCGAGGAGATAACACCCCTATCGCTGCTCATGGGTCTCCGCATGGTCACTAAGGCAAAGTGAATACAAGCTTGCTCCTAGAGCTGTTTCTAGAGGTAGGAGAGGGCACGGCTAGCTCCCTCCTTCCCTTATGGTCTGTCTAATACTAGTGGCGCACTATGGCCATGCCTGCCTTTAATTATCGGGTGGTTGAGGTCAGGGCCGACTCCCACAGCCGGCTTCCTTGAGTCGCTCTGGACTCGGGCTTGAATGGGAGTCGCCTGACTCCTGGGCTTATCTTGAGTCAGCCTGAGACTCGGCTTGTGTGGGAGTCAGCCCGGGACTTGGCTTATCTTGAGTCGCAGAGGTACTTGAGGGGTGCAATGCCTCGATGCCTTGAAAGGTTTTGGGACTCGGGTTAGCCTACCCAGAGCCCATTACTCTCGACACCGCCCGGGAAGAGTCCCGCGCCATCACATGAAGAAGAGGTCCAAAGATGCCGCCAAGGTGCCGATGGAGGTGGCGAATGATCATGAGCCGTGACGCAGCTCCTACTAACGCTTGTTAGGAGTCGAGGCACATCGTGGTCCACCCAGCCGGGCCGCCACCCACGCCCGCGGAGGCCCTAGCACTCCGCAAGTGCACCCTTCGGTGTTATGCCTGCTGAGAACGTGCAGAGAGCTCCGCCGCAAGAGCAAGAAGTCTAGAGCCACACCACCAGAGACCAAGAAGGTGCCCACAAGGAGGATGGCATGAGGGGAGCTTACCATAAGGTCCGGCCTCGATGGCAATAGGAAAGCGAAGCCTTCACCTTCCTCATGGGCGTAATGTCGATGTGTTTGCATGGCAAGCCACCGACATCCCCGGCTCCTGTGGAGGTGATTGAGCACCACCTTGTTGTTCTGTCCTCATGCGTGACCCGCCAAGGTATAGGTCGAAGCAAGCTCTAGAGAGGCAGGAGTTCATCACGGACGTAAATCGAAGTCGGAGGCGGCAGGTTCGGTGAGAGGAGTACTCCATCCGATGTGGTTGGCCCAATACGGTAGTAGAAAGGCAATGGAAAATGGAAGTGGAGGCTGTGTATTGATTACACGTATATCAATAAGGCTTGTCCAAAGGATCCTTCCTGCATCACTCGCATTGACCACCATATTGTTGACTCCACGGCCGGTGTGACTCTTTTATCATTCCTCGACGCCTACTCGGATACCACCGTGATCTTCATGACGAAAGAGGACGAGGAGAAGACAACATTCATCACCCCATGTGGTACATGATTGCTTTTTACGGATGCCTTCGGGTTGAAGAGTGCTGGCTTAACCTTTGCAAGAGTGGTCCAAATTGGTTTGAGCCCCAACCGCATAGAAATATGGAAGCCTATATGGATGACATAGTGGTCAAAACGAAGGACAAAGCGACCTTTGTGCAAGATCCGGAGGAAATATTTGCAAACCCGAGCAAGATCAACCACAAATTGAACCTTGAGAAGTGTGTCTTCGGCGCCCATCCGGCAAGCTTCGGTTCTTGTGTCCCAAATGTGGATTGAAGCAAACCCAGATAAGATCAAGGCCATCGAACAGATTGAGGCACCCAAACGGATCAAGGACGTGCACCGGCTCACTGCCTGCATTGCTGCCATGAGTCGGTTCATCTCCAAGTCCGCGGAGTGTGCCCTTCCTTTTTTTCAAGATCTTGAAGAAGGCAGGGCCAGTGGAGTGGACCCCAGAGGCTGAGGCAAGATCGCAAGATTGAAGAATAATACCTCTACCCCAAAGGCTAGTTGCACTCCAAAACCACAAGAACCGCTGTTTCTTTATCGAGCTAAAACAAATCAGGTGGTTAGTGCCACACTAGTGGTGCAGAGAGGTCGATAAGAGAGACAGCAGCAGCAGCAGTACAGAGTCAACGGTTGGCGGCTGTAACCCCACCCGCAGGCTCGGTCCTCACAAGACTGAGCCCACGGCAGGGCTCGGTCCCGGCAAGACTGGCGCCAGTACGACATGACCCGCGCGGCCAGGTGAAGTGGCGCAAAGGAAGAAGATGGTGCAGCACCCTGTTTACTTCGCCAGCTCCCTCTTGCAGGGAGCTAGATGGAGGTATTAAGGTGTGCAAAGGCTGCTCTTCGGCCTCCTTATGGCTTCGAGGAAGCTGCGCCATTACTTCCAAGCACACGATATCATGGTGGTCACCCGCCTCCCATTGCAATGGATACTGCATAACCTAGATGCAATGGGGAGGATCGTGGAATGGGCCCTGGAGCTGTCAAGTTTCGGTTTGAAGTTCAAAAGTACCTCGACGATTCAGAGCAGAGTCTTGGCAGAGTTTGTTGCAGAATGGACCTCGACGCCGACGAAGAGGTACAGGAGACCACTCTCCCCGGCAAGGAAACGAAGTCAGAACTCAGATCATGTACTTTGATGGTGCCTTCGCTTCCATACGGCAGCCAGGGTGTGCTGCTTGTCGCACCCACCGGAGAGCACCTCAAGTATGTCATCCGATGCACTTCCGGAGATGTCAACCAACAACACCGCCGAGTACGAGGGTTTGCTCATGTCTCGTGGATCGCGCAGACCTCGAGTTAAAAAGCTCATCGTCAGGGCGACTCAAAGCTCGTCATCGCGATCAACAAAGATTATCAAAGCTCGCTGATGGAAGCTTACGAGATGAGGTGAGGAAACCGAGGAGCGCTTTGACGGTATACAAGCAGTAAGCATGTCCCCAAAGCGGAGAACCACATCGCCGACTACTTGTCAAAGCTGCTTGCCTCAAGCTACCCGCTGAACCAGTGTACTTTTGTGCTTCAGCATAACTCAACCATCTCAGAGTCCGCCGACCAGTAGAATATGCGGAGGAAGCTTGTCACAGCCCTGCATTTGTTTGTAGTTAGTGGCATCTCGTGATCCATGCATCATGTTTGATTTCAAAGGAAATTTGAAGTGGGATGACTCAAGCCCTAGCACTAAAGCAATTCAAATAGGTTCAACTAAGAAAATATTTTTCAATGAATCCAAATGGCCTTCAAAAATGTTCACTATTTTTGGGAAATGCCGGAAACAAAGAATCAGAGATATTGCACATTTTTCCATGACATTTGGATTATTGAATTAACTCATATTGTATTTGAATTGGGGCATTTAAATCCTATAAACATTTTTAAATGCTCTAATAATTCGAAACTAGTTTTGGGTTGTTAGAATAATCCCAAAAGAGCCCACAATTATTTTCAGGATTTTTGAAAACGCTTTGGTATTTTTAATAAAGCCCAACAGCTTGGAGAGAAAATTAGAAAACAGAAACAAATTAGTAAACAGAGAGAGAGAGGGTCACCGGCCACTTACTCGGGCGCCCATCCGCACTCGCTCAGCTGATCGGCGCCGCTGCCGCCACTCCATCAAGGCCAAGGCGCCGAGCGCAGTGCTCGCTGTGGTGTACACCCCGCC
>JAHHZJ010001087.1:0-20354 GCA_021437245.1 Aegilops speltoides | reverse complement strand
AAAACTCCCGAACCTTTCCGTGTCCAAATATAGCCGCCCAATATATCAATCTTTATGTCTCGACCATTTCTAGACTCCTTGTCATGTCCGTGATCACATCCGGACTCAACAAACTTCGTACATCAAAACTTATAAACTCATAATAAAACTGCACATCGAACGTTAAGCGTAAGGACCTCTACGGGTTCGAGAACTATGTAGACATGACCTAAAACCATTCTCGTCAATAACCAATAGCGGGACCTGATGCCCATATTGGTTCCTACATATTCTACAAAGATCTTTATCGGTCAAACCGCATAACAACATACTTTGTTCCTTTGTCATCGGTATGTTACTTGCCCGAGATTTGATCGCCGTGATCCAATACCTAGTTCAATTTCAAGCACTGCAAGTCTCTTACTCGCTCAGAATACGTCATCTCATAACTAACTCATTAGTTACATGCTTGCAAGGCTTAGGTGATGAGTATTACCGAGAGGGCCAGAGATACCTCTCCGACAATCGGAGTGACAAATCCTAATCTCAATTATGCCAACCCAACATGTACCTTCGAAACACCAGAGAGCACCTTTATAATCACCCAGCTTCATGCTAGACGCTTGGTAGCACACAAAGTGTTCTTCCGTAAACGGAGTTGCACAATCTCATAGTTGTAGGAACTTTGTATAAGTCATGAAGAAAGCAATAGCAGATACTAAACGATCAAGTGCTAGGCTTACGGAATGGGTCATGTCAATCACATCATTCTTCTAATGATGTGATCCCACTAATCAAATGACAACACATGTCTATGGTTAGAAACATAACCATCTTTGATTAATGAGCTAGTTAAGTAGAGGCATACTAGTGACTATAGTTTTGTCTATGTATTCACACATGTATCATGTTTCCGTTAATACAATTCTAGCATGAATAATAAACATTTATCATGATATTAGGAAATAAATAATAACTTTATTATTGCCTCTAGGGCATATTTCCTTCAGCCTCCCACTTGCACTAGAGTCAATAATCTAGATTACATAGTAATGATTCTAACACCCATGGAGTTTTGGTGCTGATCATGTTTTGCTCGTGAGAGAGGCTTAGTCAACGGTTCCGCAACATTCAGATCCGTATGTATCTTGCAAATCTCTATGTCTCCCACTTGGACTTGGTCCCTAATGGAATTGAAGTTGCCTTGATGTGCTTGGTCCTCTTGTGAAATCTGGATTCCTTTGCCAAAGTAATTGCACCAAGATTGTCACAGAAGATCTTCATTGGTCCCGATGCACTAGGTATGACACCTAGATCGTAAATGAACTCCTTCATCCGCACTCTTCATTTGTCGCCTGTCACGCAGCTATGTACTCGCTTCACATGTAGATCCCGCCACGACGCTTTGTTTAGAACTGCACCAACTTACAGCTCCACCATTTAATATAAACACGATCCGGTTTGCGATTTAGAATCGTCCGGATCAGTGTCAAAGCTTGCATCGACGTAACCATTTACGACTAGCTCTTTGTCACCTCCATATACTAGAAACATATCCTTAGTCCTTTTAGGTATTTCAGATGTTCTTGATCGCTGTCCAGTTGATCCACTCTCGATTACTTTGGTACCTTCCTGCCAAGCTTATTGCTACATACGTCAGTCTGGTACACAAGATTCCATACATGATAGAGCCTATGGCTGAAGCATAGGGAACATTTTTCATTTTCTCTATCTTCGCTGTGGTCGGGCATTGAGTTTGACTCAATTTCACACTTGTAGCATGTGCAAGAATTCTTTCTTTGCTCGATCCATTTTGAACTTTTTCAAAATTTTGTCAAGGTATGTGCTTTGTGAAAGTCCTATTAAGCGCCTTGATCTATCTCTATAGATTTTGATGCCCAATATGTAAGCAGCTTCACCGAGGTCTTTCATTGAAATTTTTATTCAAGTATCCCTTTATGCTATCCAGAAATTCTATATCATTTCCAATTAATAATATGTCATCAACATATAAAACTAGAAATGCTACAGAGCTCCCACTCACTTTCTTGTAAATACAGGCTTCTCCAAAAGTCTGTATAAAACCATATGCTTTGATCACACTATCAAAGCGTTTATTCCAACTCCGAGATGCTTACACCAGTCCATAAATGGAACGCCGGAGCTTGCACACTTTGTCAGCACCTTTTGGATCAACAAAACCTTCCGGCTGCATCATATACAACTCTTCTTCTAGAAATCCATTCATGAATGCAGTTTTAACATCCATTTGCCAAATTTCATAATCATGAAATGCAGCAATAGCCAACATGATTCAGACAGACTTAAGCATCGCTACGGGTGAGAAAGTCTCATCGTAGTCAACCCCTTGAACTTGTCGAAAACCTTTCGCAACAAGTCGAGCTTTATAGACAAGAATATTACCATCAGCATCGTCTTCTTCTTAAAGATCCATTTATTCTCAATGGCTTGCCGATCATCGGGCAAGTCAACCAAAGTCCATACTTTGTTTTCATACATGGATCCCATCTCGCATTTCATGGCCTCTAGCCATTTTATGGAATCTGCTCATCATCGCTTCCTCATAGTTCATAGGTTCATCATGGTCAAGTAACATGACTTCCGCAATAGGATTACCGCACTCACTCGTGCGGATCTTACTCGTAGACCTACGAGGCTCAGCAGAAACTTGTTCAAGTTTCATGATCAATATCATTAGCTTCCTCACTAATTGGTGTAGTTGTCACGAACCGTTCTCGTGATGAACTACCTTCCAATAAGGGAGTAGATACAGCTTATCTCATCAAGTTCTACTTTCCTCCCACTCACTTCTTTCGAGAGAAACTCCTTCTCTAGAAAGGATCCATTCTTAGCAACGAATGTCTTGCCTTCTTCAATCTGTGATAGAAGGTGTACCCACATACCTCTTTTGGGTATCCTATGAAGACACATTCGATTTGGTTCGAGCTTATCTGTTGAAGTTTCTTCACATAAGCATCGCAGCCCCAAACTTTAAGAAACGATAACTTTGGTTTCTTGCCAAACCACAGTTCATAAGGCGCCGCCTCAACGGATTTTGATGGTGCCCTATTTAACGTGAATGCGCCGTTTCTAAAGCATAACCCCAAAATGATAGCGTAAATCGGTAAGAGACATCATAGATCGCACCATATCAAGTAAAGTACGACACGACGCTCGACACACCATTTCATTGTGGTGTTCCTGTGGCTTGAGTTGTAAACTATTCCGCATTGTTTCAAATGTAAACCAAACTCAGAACTCAAATATTCTCCTCCACGATCGATCGTAGAAACTTTATTTTCTTGTTACGATGATTTTCTACTTCACTCAAATTCTTTGAACTTCTCAAATGTTTCGCATTTGTGCTTCATTAATTAGATTTACCCATATCCGCTCAAATCATCTGGAAGGTGAGAAAATAACGATATCCGCCACGAGCCTCAACACTCATTGGACCACATACATCTGTATGTATGATTTCCAATAACTGTTGTTCTTCCATAGTTCCGAGAACGGTGTTTTAGTCATCTTGCCCATGAGGCACGGTTCCAAGTACCAAGTGATTCATAATCAAGTGATTCCGTAAGTCCATCAAGATGGAGTTTCTTCATGCTTTTACACCGATATGACTCTAAACGGCAAAGGCCACAAATTATGAATATGTGTATCACTACTATCGAGATTCAATAAAATAGACCACTCTTCAAGGGTGCATGACCATAAAAGATATTACTCATATAAATAGAACAACCATTATTCTCTAATTTAAATGAATAACCGCTCTAGCATCAAACAAGATCCAGATATAATGTTCATGCTCAACGCCGCACCAAATAACAATTATTCAAGTCTTAAACTAATCCCAAGGTAGATGTAGAGGTAGCGTGTCGACCGCGATCACATCGAATTTGGAACCGCTTCCACGCCAAGATCGCCACCTCGCCCTGGCCAAGGGTCGCTTATTCGTAATCCCTGCTTCGAAGGCAAATATTAGCAATGTAACCAAGATCAAATACCCAGTGCTACTATGAGCTCTAGTTAGGTACACATCAATAACATGTATATCACATATACCTTTGTTCACTTTGCCATCCTTCTTATCCGCCAAATACTTGGGGCAGTTCCGCCTGTCTCCAGGTCCTCTCTTGCAAGAGAAGCACTGCTGCTTCGTGATTAGGACCAGACTTGAGTTTCTTCTCTTGAGCAAGAACTTGCTTGCCGCTCTTCCCTAAGTTCCCTTCTTCTTCCCTTTGCCCTTCTTCTTGAAACTAGTGGTCTTGTTGACCATCAACACTTGATGCTCCTTCTTGATTTCTACCTCCACGGCTTTCAAGATCGCTAAGAGCTCGGAATAGTCTTGCTCATCCTGCTTGAAAGCATGCATGTGCTCCCAGCTTTTATAGGACAAGGGATGGTCCTTCATTGTCACATTGCTAAGGAACGATCCGTGAGATCAACTTGTGTGTGTATGGGGTGCCCCCGCCTTGTATATAAAGGAGGGAGGAGGAGGGGCCGCCTAAGGGGAGGTGCGCCTAGGAGGGGGAAACCTACTCCAGTAGGTTTCCTCCTTTCCTAATCCAAGAAGGAGGGAAGGAAGGAGTAGGAGAGGGGGAAGGAAAGGCGCAGCCTCCTTTCCTTGTCCTATTCAGACTCAAGGGAAGGGGAGCCACTTGCCCCGCCGCCCCTCTCTTTCTCCAATAGGGCCCATCAAGGCCCATTACTTCCCGGGGTTCCGTAACCTCCCAGACTCGGTTTTCTCCGAAAACTCCTTAACCTTTCCGTGTCCGAATATAGCCGTCCAATATATCAATCTTTATGTCTCGACCATTTTGAGACTCCTCGTCATGTCCGTGATTACATCCGGACTCAACAAACTTTGGTACATCAAAACTTATAAACTCGTAATAAAACCGCCATCAAACGTTGTTGCAAGGACCCTACGGGTTCGAGAACTATGTAGACATGACCTAAAACCATTCTCGGTTAATAACCAATAGCGGGACCTGATGCCCATATTGGTTCCTACATATTCTACGAAGATCTTTATCGGTCAAACCGCATAACAACATACTTTCTTCCCTTTGTCATCGGTATGTTACTTGCCCGAGATTTGATCGCCGGTATCCAATACCTAGTTCAATCTCAAGTATCGCAAGTATCTTTACTCGCTCAGAATACGCCATCTCATAAATAACTCATTAGTTACATGCTTGCAAGGCTTAGGTGATGAGTATTACCGAGAGGCCCAGAGATACCTCTCCGATAATCGGAGGACAAATCCTAATCTCAATTATGCCAACTCAACATGTACCTTCTAAACACCAGAGAGCACCTTTATAATCACCCAAGCCATTGTGATGTTTGGTAGCACACAAAGTGTTCTTCCGTAAACGGAGTTGCACAACTCATAGTTGTAGGAACTTTGTATAAGTCATGAAGAAAGCAATAGCAAGATACTAAACGATCAAGTGCTAGGCTAATGTATGGGTCTAGTCAATCACATCATTCTCCTAATGATGTGATCCCATTAATCAAATGACAACACATGTCTATGGTTAGGAAACATAACCATCTTTGATTAATGAGCTAGTTAAGTAGAGGCATACTAGTGACTATAGTTTTGTCTATGTATGCACACATGTATCATGTTTCCAAGTTAATACAATTCTAGCATGAATAATAAACATTTATCATGATATGAGGAAATAAATAATAACTTTATTATTGCCTCTAGGGCATATTTCCTTCAGCCTCCCACTTGCACTAGAGTCAATAATCTAGATTACATAGTAATGATTCTAACACCCATGGAGTGTTGGTGCTGATCATGTTTTGCTCGTGAGAGAGGCTTAGTCAACGGGTCTCGCAACATTCAGATCCGTATGTATCTTGCAAATCTCTATGTCTCCCACTTGGACTTGGTCCCGAATGGAATTGAAGCGCCTCTTGATGTGCTTGGTCCTCTTGTGAAATCTGGATTCCTTTGCCAAAGCAATTGCACCAAGATTGTCACAGAAGATCTTCTTTGGTCCCGATGCACTAGGTATGACACCTAGATCGGAAATGAACTCCTTCATCCGCACTCCTTCATTTGCTGCTCGTAAGCGCTATGTACTCCGCTTCACATGTAGATCCCGCCACGACGCTTTGTTTAGAACTGCACCAACTTACAGCTCCACCGCTTAATATAAACACGATCCGGTTTGCGATTTAGAATCGTCTGATCGAGGTCAAAGCTTGCATCGACGTAACCATTTACGACTAGCTCTTTGTCACCTCCATATACGGTAGAAACATATCCTTAGTCCTTTTCGTAATTCAGATGTTCTTGACCACCGTCCAATGGATCCACCTCGATTACTTTGGTACCTTCCTACCAAGCTTATTGCTAAGCATACGCCGTGTCCCGTACACAAAGATTGCATACATGATAGAGCCTATGGTGAAGCATAGGAACATTTTTCATTTTCTCTCTATCTTCTCATGTGGTCGGGCATTGAGTTTGACTCAATTTCACACCTTGTAGCACGTGCAAGAATTCTTTCTTTGCTCGATCCATTTTGAACTTTTTCAAAATTTTGTCAAGGTATGTGCTTTGTGAAAGTCCTATTAAGCGCCTTGATCTATCTCTATAGATTTTGATGCCCAATATGTAAGCAGCTTCACCGAGGTCTTTCATTGAAAAACTTTTATTCAAGTATCCCTTTATGCTATCCAGAAATTCTATATCATTTCCAATTAATAATATGTCATCAACATATAAAACTAGAAATGCTATGAGCTCCCACTCACTTTCTTGTAAATACAAAGCTTCTCCAAAAGTCCAGATAAAACCATATGCTTTGATCACACTATCAAAGCATTTATTCCAACTCCGAGATGCTTGCACCAGTCCATAAATGGAACGCCGAGCTTGCACACTTTGTCAAGACCTTTTGGATCAACAAAACCTTCCGCTGCATCATATACAACTCTTCTTCTAGAAATCCATTCAAGAATGCAGCTTTTAACATCCATTTGCCAAATTTCATAATCATGAAATGCAGCAATAGCCAACATGATTCGGACAGACTTAAGCATCGCTACGGGTGAGAAAGTCTCATCGTAGTCAACCCTTGAACTTGTCGAAAACCTTTCGCAACAAGTCGAGCTTTATAGACAAAGAATATTACCATCAGTCACGCCTTCTTCTTAAAGATCCATTTATTCTCAATGGCTTGCCGATCATCGGCAAGTCAACCAAAGTCCATACTTTGTTTTCATACATGGATCCCATCTCGCATTTCATGGCCTCTAGCCATTTTATGAATCTGGCTCATCATCGCTTCCTCATAGTTCATAGGTTCATCATGGTCAAGTAACATGACTTCCGTATAGGATTACCGCACCACTGTGCGGATCTTACTCGTAGACCCACGAGGCTCAGCAGAAACTTGTTCAAGTTTCATGATCAATATCATTAGCTTCCTCACTAATTGGTGTAGTTGTCACGGGAACCGGTTCTCGTGATGAACTACCTTCCAATAAGGGAGTAGATACAGCTTATCTCATCAAGTTGTACTTTCCTCCCACTCACTTCTTTTCGAGAGAAATCCTTCTATAGAAAGGATCCATTTTAGCAACGAATGTCTTGCCTTCGGATCTGTGATAGAAGGTGTACCCAATAGTCTCTTTTGGGTATCCTATGAAGACACATTCGATTTGGGTTCGAGCTTATCTGGTTGAAGTTTCTTCACATAAGCATCGCAGCCCCAAACTTTAAGAAACGACAACTTTGGTTTCTTGCCAAACCACAGCTCATAAGGCGCCGCCTCAACGGATTTTGATGGTGCCCTATTTAACGTGAATGCGCCGCCTCTAAAGCATAACCCCAAAATGATAGCGTAATCGGTAAGAGACATCATAGATCGCACCATATCAAGTAAAGTACGACATTTATGCGTTCGACACACCATTTCGCTGTGGTGTTCCAGTGGCGGAGTTGCTAAACTATTCCGCATTGTTTCAAATGTAAACCAAACTCAGAACTCAAATATTCTCCTCCACGATCGATCGCAGAAACTTTATTTTCTTGTTACGATGATTTTCTACTTCACTCAAATTCTTTGAACTTCTCAAATGTTTCTGATTTGTGCTTCATTAATTAGATTTACCCATATCTGCTCAAATCATCCGGGAAGGTGAGAAAATAACGATATCCGCCACGAGCCTCAACACTCATTGACCACATACATCCGTATGTATGATTTCCAATAAATCTGCCTCTCCATAGTTCCGAGAACGGTGTTTTAGTCATCTTGCCCATGAGGCACGGTTCGCAAGTACCAAGTGATTCATAATCAAGTGATTCCGTAAGTCCATCGGTATGGAGTTTCTTCATGCTTTTACAACCGATATGACTCTAAACGGCAAGTTGCACTATCACAAATTATGAATATGTGTATCACTACTATCGAGATTCAATAAAAATAGACCACTCTTCAAGGGTGCATGACCATAAAAGATATTACTCATATAAATAGAACAACCATTATTCTCTAATTTAAATGAATAACCGTCTAGAATCAAACAAGATCCAGATATAATGTTCATGCTCAATGCTGGCACCAAATAACAATTATTCAAGTCTTAAACTAATCCCGAAGGTAGATGTAGAGGTAGCGTGCCGACCGCGATCACATCGAATTTGGAACCGCTTCCCACGCTGCATCGCCACCTCGCCCTTGGCCTGGTCGCTTATTCAGAATCCCTCGCTTCGAAGTTGCAAATATTAGCAACAGTAACCAAGATCAAATACCCAAAGCTACTATGAGCTCTAGTTAGGTACACATCAATAACATGTATATCACATATACCTTTGTTCACTTTGCCATCCTTCTTATCCGCCAAATACTTGGGGCAGTTCCGCCTCAAAGGTCAGCCTCCTTGCAGAGAGAAGCACTCTGCTTCGTGCTTAGGACCAGACTTGAGTTTCTTCTCTTGAGCAGCAACTTGCTTGCCGTTCTTCCCGAAGTTCCCCTTCTTCTTCCCTTTGCCCTTCTTCTTGAAACTAGTGGTCTTGTCGACCATCAACACTTGATGCTCCTTCTTGATTTCTACCTCCGTGGCTTTCAAAGATCGCCAAGAGCTCGGGAATAGTCTTGCTCATCCTGCTTGAAAGCATGCATGTGCTCCCAGGGCTTTATAGGACAAGGGATGGTCCTTCACTTGTTGCTAAGGAACGATCCATAGATCAACTTGTGTGTGGGGTGCCTCCTCACCTCAGATATAAAGGAGGGAGGGAGGAGGGGCCGGCCCAAGGGAGGTGGCGCCTAGGAGGGGGAACCTACTCCAAGTAGGTTTCCTCCTTTCCTAATCCAAGAAGGAGAAGGAAGGAAGTAGGAGAGGGGAAGGAAAGGGGGCGCCACTCTTTTCCTTGTCCTATTCGACTCAAGGGAAGGGGAGCCACTTGCTCCGCCAGCCTCTCTCTTTCTCCAATAGGGCCCATCAAGGCCCATTACTTCCTGGGGTTCCAGAATCTCCTGAGATTCTAAGATTTTTCCAAAACTTCCGAACCTTTCCGTGTCCGAATATAGCCGTCCAATATATCAATCTTTATGTCTCGACCATTTTGAGACTCTCGTCATGTCCGTGATTACATCCGGACTCCAAACAAACTTCGTACATCAAAACTTATAAACTCGTAATAAAACGCCATCGAAACGTTGCGTGCAGGGACTTACGGTTCGAGAACTATGTAGACATGACCTAAAACCATTCTCGGTCAATAACCAATAGCGGGACCTGATGCCCATATTGGTTCCTACATATTCTACGTAAGATCTTTATCGGTCAAACCGCATAACAACATACTTTGTTCCTTTGTCATCGGTATAATACTTGCCCGAGATTTGATCGCTCAGATCCAATACCTAGTTCAATCTCGTTATCGGCAAGTCTCTTTACTCGCCCGTAATACGCCATCTCATAAATAACTCATTAGTTACATGCTTGCAAGGCTTAGGTGATGAGTATTACCGAGAGGGCCCAGAGATACCTCTCTCCATAATCGGAGTGACAAATCCTAATCTCAATTATGCCAACTCAACATGTACCTTCGAAACACCAAGAGAGCACCTTTATAATCACCCAGCCATGTTGTGATGTTTGGTAGCACACAAAGTGTTCTTCCGTAAACGGAGTTGCACAATCTCATAGTTGTAGGAACTTTGTATAAGTCATGAAGAAAGCAATAGCAAGATACTAAACGATCAAGTGCTAGGCTAACGTATGGGTCTAGTCAATCACATCATTCTCCTAATGATGTGATCCCATTAATCAAATGACAACACATGTCTATGGTTAGGAAACATAACCATCTTTGATTAATGAGCTAGTTAAGTAGAGGCATACTAGTGACTATAGTTTTGTCTATGTATTCACACATGTATCATGTTTCCGTTAATACAATTCTAGCATGAATAATAAACATTTATCATGATATGAGGAAATAAATAATAACTTTATTATTGCCTCTAGGGCATATTTCCTTCGCCTCCCACTTGCACTAGAGTCAATAATCTAGATTACATAGTAATGATTCTAACACCCATGGAGTGTTGGTGCCGATCATGTTTTGCTCGTGAGAGAGGCTTAGTCAACGGTCTCGCAACATTCAGATCCGTATGTATCTTGCAAATATCTATGTCTCCCACTTGACTTGGTCCCGAATGGAATTGAAGCGCCTCTTGATGTGCTTGGTCCTCTTGTGAAACTGGATTCCTTTGCCAAAGCAATTGCACCAAGATTGTCACGTAAGATCTTCTTTGGTCCCGATGCACTAGGTATGACACCTAGATCGAAATGAACTCCTTCATCCGCACTCCTTCATTTGTCGCTCGTAAGCAGCTATGTACTCCGCTTCACATGTAGATCCCGCCACGACGCTTTGTTTAGAACTGCACCAACTTACAGCTCCACCGCTTAATATAAACACGATCCGGTTTATGCGATTTAGAATCGTTCGATCAAAGGTCAAAGCTTGCATCGACGTAACCATTTACGACTAGCTCTTTGTCACCTCCATATACGAGAAACATATCCTTAGTCCTTTTCGTAATTCGGATGTTCTTGACCGCCCCCGTTGATCCACTCGATTACTTTGGTACCTTCCCGCCAAGCTTATTGCTAAGCATACGCAGTGTCCTGCACACAGCATTGCATACATGATAGAGCCTATGGTGAAGCATAGGAACATTTTTCATTTTCTCTATCTTCTGCGTGGTCGGGCATTGAGTTTGACTGAATTTCACACCTTGTAGCACATAGGCAAGAAATCTTTTTTTGCTCGATCCATTTTGAACTTTTTCAAAATTTTGTCAAGGTATGTGCTTTGTGAAAGTCCTATTAAGCGCCTTGATCTATCTCTATAGATTTTGATGCCCAATATGTAAGCAGTGTCACCGAGGTCTTTCATTGAAAAACTTTATTCAAGTATCCTTTATGCTATCTAGAAATTCTATATCATTTCCAATTAATAATATGTCATCAACATATAAAACTAGAAATGCTACAGAGCTCCCACTCACTTTCTTGTAAATACATGTGCTTCTCCAAAAGTCTCAGATAAAACCATATGCTTTGATCACACTATCAAAGCATTTATTCCAACTCCGAGATGCTTGCACCAGTCCATAAATGGAACGCCGAGCTTGCACACTTTGTCAAGACCTTTTGGATCAACAAACCTTCCGCTGCATCATATACAACTCTTCTTCTAGAAATCCATTCAAGAATGCGCTTTTAACATCCATTTGCCAAATTTCATAATCATGAAATGCAGCAATAGCCAACATGATTCGGACAGATTTAAGCATCGCTACGGTGAGAAAGTCTCATCGTAGTCAACCCCTTGAACTTGTCGAAAACCTTTCGCAACAAGTCGAGCTTTATAGACAAGAACATTACCATCAGCCATTGCCTTCTTCTTAAAGATCCATTTATTCTCAATGGCTTGCCGATCATCGGCAAGTCAACCAAAGTCCATACTTTGTTTTCATACATGGATCCCATCTCAGATTTCATGGCCTCTAGCCATTTTATGGAATCGGCTCATCATCGCTTCCTCATAGTTCATAGGTTCATCATGGTCAAGTAACATGACTTCCGCATAGGATTACCGCACCACTCTGGTGCGGATCTTACTCGTGGACCCACGAGGCTCAAAGCAGAAACTTGTTCTCAAGTTTCATGATCAATATCATTAGCTTCCTCACTAATTGGTGTAGTTGTCACGGAACCGTTCTCGTGATGAACTACCTTCCAATAAGGGAGTAGATACAGCTTATCTCATCAAGTTCTACTTTCCTCCCACTCACTTCTTTCGAGAGAAACCTTCTAGAGGATCCATTCTTAGCAACGAATGTCTTGCCTTCGATCTGTGATAGAAGGTGTACCCAATAGTCTCTTTTGGGTATCCTATGAAGACATTTCTCAGATTTGGGTTCGAGCTTATCCGGTTGAAGTTTCTTCACATAAGCATCGCAGCCCCAAACTTTAAGAAATGACAACTTTGGTTTTTGCCAAACCACGCTCATAAGGCGCCGCCTCAACGGATTTTGATGGTGCCCTATTTAACGTGAATGCGCCGCCTCTAAAGCATAACCCCAAAATGATAGCGGTAAATCGGTAAGAGACATCATAGATCGCAACATATCAAGTAAAGTACGACATGACGCTCGACACACCATTTCGCTGTGGTGTTCCGTGGCGTGAGTTGCTAAACTATTCGCATTGTTTCAAATGTAAACCAAACTCAGAATCAAATATTCTCCTCCACGATCATATCGAGAAACTTTATTTTCTTGTTACGATGATTTTCTACTTCACTCAAATTCTTGAACTTCTCAAATGTTTCAGATTTGTGCTTCATTAATTAGATTTACCCATATCTGCTCAAATCATCCGGGAAGGTGAGAAAATAACGATATCCGCCACGAGCCTCAACACTCATTGACCACATACATCTGTATGCGTGATTTCCAACAAATCTGTTGTTTCTCCATAGTTCCGAGAACGGTGTTTTAGTCATCTTGCCCATGAGGCACGGTTCGCAAGTACCAAGTGATTCATAATCAAGTGATTCCGTAAGTCCATCAAGATGGAGTTTCTTCATGCTTTTACACCGATATGACCTAAACGGCAAGTTGCCACAAATTATGAATATGTGTATCACTACTATCGATATTCAATAAAAATAGACCACTCTTCAAGGGTGCATGACCATAAAAGATATTACTCATATAAATAGAAGAACCATTATTCTCTAATTTAAATGAATAACCGCCTAGCATCAAACAAGATCCAGATATAATGTTCATGCTCAAAGCTGGCACCAAATAACAATTATTCAAGTCTTAAACTAATCCCGACGGTAGATGTAGAGGTAGCGTGTCGACCGCGATCACATCGAATTTGGAACCGCTTCCCACGCCGCATCGCCACCTCGCCCTTGGCCGCTGGTCGCTTATTCTGAATCCTGCTTCGAGTTGCAAATATTAGCAAATGTAACCAGATCAAATACCAGGTGCTACTATGAGCTCTAGTTAGGTACACATCAATAACATGTATATCACATATACCTTTGTTCACTTTGCCATCCTTCTTATCCGCCAAATACTTGGGGCAGTTCCGCTCAAAGGTCCAGCCTCCTTGCAAGAGAAGCACTGCTTTGTGCTTAGGACCAGCACTTTGAGTTTCTTCTCTTGAGCAGCAACTTGCTTGCCGCTCTTCCTGAAGTTCCCTTCTTCTTCCCTTTGCCCTTCTTCTTGAAACTAGTGGTCTTGTTGACTATCAACACTTGATGCTCCTTCTGATTTCTACCTCCATGCTTTCAAAGATCGTGAAGAGCTCGGAATAGTCTTGCTCATCCTGCTTGAAAGCATGCATGTGCTCCCCAGCTTTATAGGACAAGGATGGTCCTTCATTTGCCGGCTAAGGAATGATCCGAGATCAACTTGTGTGTGTATGGGGTGCCCCACCAGATATAAAGGAGGGAGGGAGGAGGGGCCGCCTAAGGGGAGGTGCGCCTTAGAGGGGGAAACCTACTCCAAGTAGGTTTCCTCCTTTCCTAATCCAAGAAGGAGGGGAAGGAAGGAGTAGGAGAGGGGAAGGAAAGGGGGATCCGCCCCTTTCCTTGTCCTATTCGGACTCAAGGAAGGGGGAGCCACTTGCCCGGCCGGCCGCCTCTCTTTTCTCCAATAGCCCATCAAGGCCCATTACTTCCCGGGGTTCCGTAACCTCCCAGACCGGTTTTCTCCAAAACTCCGGAACCTTTCCGTGTCCGAATATAGCCGCCCAATATATCAATCTTTATGTCTCGACCATTTTGAGACTCGTCATGTCCGTGATTACATCCGGACCAACAAACTTCGTACATCAAAACTTATAAACTCATAATAAAACCGCCATCGAAACGTTGTTGCAAGGGATTCCTACGGTTCGAGAACTATGTAGACATGACCTAAAACCATTCATGGGTCAATAACCAATAG
Source organism: Aegilops speltoides (assembly GCA_021437245.1). Taxonomy (NCBI): domain Eukaryota; kingdom Viridiplantae; phylum Streptophyta; class Magnoliopsida; order Poales; family Poaceae; genus Aegilops; species Aegilops speltoides. The sequence goes on along the minus strand of JAHHZJ010001087.1, from coordinate 5,823 downwards.
CGGACCTGATGCCCATATTGGTTCCTACATATTCTACGAAGATCTTTATCGGTCAAACCGCATAACAACATACTTTGTTCCCTTTGTCATCGGTATAGTTACTTCGCCCGAGATTTGATCGCCGGTATCCAATACCTAGTTCAATCTCGTTATCGGCAAGTCTCTTTACTCGCTCCGAATACGTCATCTCATAACTAACTCATTAGTTACATGCTTGCAAGGCTTAGGTGATGAGTATTACCGAGAGGGCCCAGAGATACCTCTCCGACAATCGGAGTGACAAATCCTAATCTCAATTATGCCAACTCAACATGTACCTTCGAAACACCAGAGAGCACCTTTATAATCACCCAGCACGCTAGACGCTTGGTAGCACACAAAGTGTTCTTCCGTAAACGGAGTTGCACAATCTCATAGTTGTAGGAACTTTGTATAAGTCATGAAGAAAGCAATAGCAGATACTAAACGATCAAGTGCTAGGCTAATGAATGGGTCTAGTCAATCACATCATTCTCCTAATGATGTGATCCCATTAATCAAATGACAACACATGTCTATGGTTAGGAAACATAACCATCTTTGATTAATGAGCTAGTTAAGTAGAGGCATACTAGTGACTATAGTTTTGTCTATGTATTCACACATGTATCATGTTTCCGTTAATACAATTCTAGCATGAATAATAAACATTTATCATGATATGAGGAAATAAATAATAACTTTATTATTGCCTCTAGGGCATATTTCCTTCAGCCTCCCACTTGCACTAGAGTCAATAATCTAGATTACATAGTAATGATTCTAACACCCATGGAGTGTTGGTGCTGATCATGTTTTGCTCGTGAGAGAGGCTTAGTCAACGGTCTGCAACATTCAGATCCGTATGTATCTTGCAAATCTCTATGTCTCCCACTTGGACTTGGTCCCAATGGAATTGAAGCGCTCTTGATGTGCTTGGTCCTCTTGTGAAATCTGGATTCCTTTGCCAAAGCAATTGCACCAAGATTGTCACAGAAGATCTTCATTGGTCCCGATGCACTAGGTATGACACCTAGATCGAAATGAACTCCTTCATCCGCACTCCTTCATTTGCTGCTCGTAGCAGCTATGTACTCGCTTCACATGTAGATCCCGCCACGACGCTTTGTGTAGAACTGCACCAACTTACAGCTCCACCGCTTAATATAAACACGATCCGGTTTATGATTTAGAATCGTCGGATCAGTGTCAAAGCTTGCATCGACGTAACCATTTACGACTAGCTCTTTGTCACCTCCATATACGAGAAACATATCCTTAGTCCTTTTCGTATTTCAGATGTTCTTGACCGCTGTCCAAGGATCCACTCGATTACTTTTGGTACCTTCCCGCCAAGCTTATTGCTAAGCATACGCCGTGTCCGTACACAAGATTGCATACATGATAGAGCCTATGGCTGAAGCATAGGAACATTTTTCATTTTCTCTATCTTCTCATGGTGGTCGCATTGAGTTTGACTCAACTTCACACCTTGTAGCACATGCAAGAATCCTTTCTTTGCTTGATCCATTTTGAACTTTTTCAAAATTTTGTCAAGGTATGTGCTTTGTGAAAGTCCTATTAAGCGCCTTGATCTATCTCTATAGATTTTGATGCCCAATATGTAAGCAGCTTCACCGAGGTCTTTCATTGAAAAACTTTTTTCAAGTATCCCTTTATGCTATCCAGAAATTCTATATCATTTCCAATTAATAATATGTCATCAACATATAAACTAGAAATGCTACAGAGCTCCCACTCACTTTCTTGTAAATACAAAGCTTCTCCAAAAGTCTCAGATAAAACCATATGCTTTGATCACACTATCAAAGCGCTTATTCCAACTCCGAGATGCTTGCACCAGTCCATAAATGGAACGCTGAGCTTGCACACTTTGTCAAGACCTTTTGGATCAACAAAACCTTCCGCTTCATCATATACAACTCTTCTTCTAGAAATCCATTCAAGAATGCAGTCTTGACATCCATTTGCCAAATTTCATAATCATGAAATGCAGCAATAGCCAACATGATTCGGACAGACTTAAGCATCGCTACGGGTGAGAAAGTCTCATCGTAGTCAACCCCTTGAACTTGTCGAAAACCTTTCGCAACAAGTCGAGCTTTATAGACAAACATTACCATCATCGCCACCTTCTTCTTAAAGATCCATTTATTCTCAATGGCTTGCCGATCATCGGCAAGTCAACCAAAGTCCATACTTTGTTTTCATACATGGATCCCATCTCAGATTTCATGGCCTCTAGCCATTTTGCGAATCTGGCTCATCATCGCTTCCTCATAGTTCGTGAGGTTCATCATGGTCAAGTAACATGACTTCTAGAATAGGATTACCGCACTCACTGTGCGGATCTTACTCGTAGACCCACGAGGTTCAGCGTAAACTTGTTTCAAGTTTCATGATCAATATCATTAGCTTCCTCACTAATTGGTGTAGTTGTCACGGAACCGGTTCTCGTGATGAACTACCTTCCAATAAGGGAGTAGATACAATTATCTCATCAAGTTCTACTTTCCTCCCACTCACTTCTTTCGAGAGAAACTCCTTCTAGAAAGGATCCATTCTAGCAACGAATGTCTTGCCTTCGGATCTGTGATAGAAGGTGTACCCAACAGCCTCTTTTGGGTATCCTATGAAGACACATTTCTCGATTTGGGTTTGAGCTTATCTGGTTGAAGTTTCTTCACATAAGCATCGCAGCCCCAAACTTTAAGAAACGACAACTTTGGTTTCTTGCCAAACCACAGCTCATAAGGCGCCGCCTCAACGGATTTTGATGGTGCCCTATTTAACGTGAATGCGGCCGCCTCTAAAGCATAACCCCAAAACGATAGCGGTAAATCGGTAAGAGACATCATAGATCGCACCATATCAAGTAAAGTACGACACGACGCTCGACACACCATTTCGCTGTGGTGTTCCAGTGGTGTGAGTTGCTAAACTATTCCGCATTGTTTCAAATGTAAACCAAACTCAGAACTCAAATATTCTCCTCCACGATCGATCGAGAAACTTTATTTTCTTGTTACGATGATTTTCTACTTCACTCTAAAATTCTTTGAACTTTTCAAATGTTTCAGACTTGTGCTTCATTAAGTAGATATACCCATATCCGCTCAAATCATCTGTGAAGGTGAGAAAATAACGATATCCGCCACGAGCCTCAACATTCATTGACCACATACATCTCGTATGTATGATTTCCAACAAATCTGTTGCTCTCTCCATAGTTCCGAGAACGGTGTTTTAGTCATCTTGCCCATGAGGCACGGTTCGCAAGTACCAAGTGATTCATAATCAAGGATTCCGTAAGTCCATCAAGATGGAGTTTCTTCATGCTTTTACAATCGATATGACCTAAACGGCAATGCCACAAATAAGTTGCACTATCATTATCAACTCTGCATCCTTTGGCTTCAACATTATGAATATGTGTATCACTACTATCGAGATTCAATAAAATAGACCACTCTTCAAGGGTGCATGACCATAAAAGATATTACTCATATAAATAGAACAACCATTATTCTCGATTTAATGAATAACCGCCTCGCATCAAACAAGATCCAGATATAATGTTCATGCTCAACGCTGCACCAAATAACAATTATTCAGGTCTAAAACTAATCCCAAGGTAGATGTAGAGGTAGCGTGTCGACCGCGATCACATCGACTTTGGAACCATTTCCCACGCCAAGATCGCCACCTCGCCCTGGCCGCTGCTCGCTTATTCCGTAGTCCCTGCTTCGAAGTTGCAAATATTAGCAATGTAACCAGTATCAAATACCCGTGTGCTACTACGAGCTCTAGTTAGGTACACATCAATAACATGTATATCACATATACCTTTGTTCACTTTGCCATCCTTCTTATCCGCCAAATACTTGGGGCAGTTCCGCATCCAAAGGTCCACCGCTTGCAGAGAAGCACTCGGCTTCAGCTTAGGTCCGGACTTGGGTTTTTCTCTTGAGCAGCAACTTGTTTGCCATTCTTCTTGAAGTTCCCTTCTTCTTCCCTTTGCCCTTCTTCTTGAAACTAGTGGTCTTGTTGACCATCAACACTTGATGCTCCTTCTGATTTCTACCTCCGCGCTTTCAGATCGCTAAGAGCTCGAATAGTCTTGTTCATCCCTTGCATATTATAGTTCATCACAAAGCTCTTGTAGCTTGGTGGCGTGATTGGAGAATTCTGTCAATGACACTATCATCGAAGATTAACTCCCAGCTTGAATCAAGTGATTATTATACCCAAACATTCTCGAGTATGTGTTCACCGATGTAACTATTCTCCTCCATCTTGCAGCTATAGAACTTATTGAGACTTCATATCTCTCAATCCGGCATTTGCTTGAAATATTAAATTCAACTCCCGAACATCTCATATGCTCCATGACGCTCAAAACGCCATTGAAGACCCGTTCTAAGCCGAAGCATGGCACATCGAACTATAGAGTAGTCATCAGCTTTGCTCGCCAGACGTTCTAACGCCGCCACAGATCAAGAAGCAGGTTCGCACCCAGCGGTGCTTCCAGATGTAACTCTTCAGGCAGCAATGAGGATAATCTCAAAGTTACGGACCCAATCCGTAATTGCTACCATCATCTTTCAACTTTGCTTTCTCAAGGAACGCATTAAAATTCAACGGAACAACAAAGACGAGCCATCTATCTACAAACAAACATAGACAAGCAAGATACTATCAGGTACTAAGTTCATGATAAATTTAAGTTCAATTAATCATATTACTTAAGAACTCCCACTTAGACAGACATCTCTCTAGTCATCTAAGTGATCACGTGATCCAAATCAACTAAACCATAACCGATCATCACATGAGATGGAGTAGTTTTCAATGGTGAACATCATTATGTTGATCATATCTACTATATGATTCACGCTCGACCTTTCGGTCTCCGTGTTCCGAGGCCATATCTCGCATATGCTAGGCTCGCCAAGTTTAACTCGAGTATTCTGCGGTGCAAAACTGGCTTGCACCCGCTGTAGATGGACGAGAGCTTATCACACCCGATCATCACGCGGTGTCTCGCACGACAAACTTTGGCAACGGTGCATACTCAGGAGAACACAACTTTTATAATTTTAGTGAGAGATCATCTTAAAATGCTACCGCCAATCAAAGCAAGATAAGATGCATGAAGGATAAACATCACATGCAATCAATATAAGTGATATGATATGGGCATCATCATCTTGTGCTTGTGATTCCATCTCCGGCACGGTCCGGATCACCATCGCCACCGCGCGACACCTTGATCTCCATCGTAGCATCGTTGTCGCTCACGCCATCTATTGCTTCTACGACTATCGCTACCGCTTAGTGATAAAGTAAAGCAATTACAGTATGCGTTGCATTTCATACAATAAAGCGACAACCATATGGTTCTCGCCAGCTTGCCGATAACTTCGTTACAAAACATGATCATCTCATACAATAAAATATAGCATCACGCCTTGACCATATCACATCACAACATGCCCTGCAAAAACAAGTTAGACGCCCTCTACTTTGTTGTTGCAAATTTTACGTGGCTGCTACGGGCTTAGCAAGAACCGTTTACCACGCATCAAAACCACAACGATAGTTCAAGTTGGTGCTGTTTTAACCTTCGCAAGGACCGGGCGAGCACACTCGATTCAGCTAAAGTGAGAGAGACAGACACCCGCCACCACCTTTAAGCACGAAAGTGCTCAGAACGGTGAAACCAGTCTCGCGTAAGCGACGCTGTAATGTCGGTCCGGCCGCTTCATCTCACAATACCGCCAA
>JAHHZJ010001086.1:0-85820 GCA_021437245.1 Aegilops speltoides | reverse complement strand
ATACATAAGGAAAAAGATACATAGTTGGCTTACAATCGCCACTTCACACAATTACATGAATAAAGCATTACATCATCCGAGATACAATCAAGGTCCGACTACGGAACCAAAATAAAGAAGAACCCCAAATCGACAAAGGTCCCGATCGACCCCAAGCTGGGCTCCACTCTTGATCGACTAGAGCGAAACACAAAGGGCAAGATCTTCATCGAGCTCCTCCTTGAGCTTGGTTGCGTCACCTGCTCGGTAACATCGGCACCTGCAAACTGGTTTTGGAAGTATCTATGAGCCACGAGGACTCAGCAATCCCATTACCATGGGTATCAAGACTAGCAAAGCTTAATGGGTAAGGAAGGGGTAAAGTGGTGAGGTTGCAGCGCGCTAGCTTGATATGGTGGCTAACATACGCAAATGAGGCGAGAAGAGAAACAAAGGAACGGTCATGAAGCTAGCAATGATCAAGAGATGATCCGAACACCTACTTCGTCAAACATAACCCGAAACCGTGTTCACTTCCGGACTCCGCGAGAAAGAGACCATCATGGCTACACAGCGGTTGATGCATTTTAATTCGGATCTAGTGTCAAGTTATCTACAACCGGACATTAACAAATTCCCATCTGCCACATAACCGCAGACACGGCTCTTGAAAGTTTAAACCCTGCGGGGTTATCCCAACAGCCCATGACAAGCTCTCGCGATCAGCGAAGAATAGACCTTCTCCGGAAGACCCGATCGGTCTCGGAATCGGTTTACAAGACATTTCGATAATGGTAAAACAAGACCAGCAAAGCCGCCCGATGCGCCGACAATCCCGATAGGAGCTGCACATATCTCATTCTCAGGGCAACACCGCATAGGTCAGCCTACGAGTAAAACCAGACCTCGAGTTGCCCCAAGGGGGCCCCGCAGTCTGCCCGGTTCAGACCAGCACTTAGACAAGCACTGGCCCGGGGGGGGCTAAAATAAAGATGACCCTTGGGTTGGCCGACCCAAGGGAAGGGTATAGGTGGTGGTGAGGCAAATGGTAAAACCAAGGTTGGGCCATGCTGGACAAGTTTTATTCAAAGCGAACTGTCAGGGGGGTCCATAAATCACCCGACCGTGTTAGGAGCATAAAATCCGGGAACATAACACCGGTATGACGGAAACTAGGGTGGCAAGAGTCGAACAAAACACCAGGCATAAGGCCGAGCCTTCCACCCTTTACCAAATATATAGATGCTTTAATAATATAAGAGATATTGTGATATCCCAACATAACCCTCCACCATGGAGAAATCTTCAACTTCACCAACTAGCAGCGCTATAAGAGGGCTGAGCAAAGCGGTAACATAGCCAAACAACGGTTTGCTAGGAAGGGTGTCAAAGGTTAGAGGTTCATGGCAATATGGGATGGCTTGATGAGCAAAAGATAGGTAGCAGCAGCATAGCGATAGAGCGAAGCAACTAGCATAGCAATGATAGTAGTGAGATCGAGGTAGCGGTCATCTTGCACGAAATCCGCTAGGAAGAAGAACGAGTCCATGAAGAAGGCGAGCAGGCGTGGTCGAGCGAATCCTCGAGAATCGCAACATTCTTTGGGACTAGAAGCAACACGGAAAGAAACAAACAACATGGTAAACACACAAGCATAAATATGGCATGATGCACAATCAAGTATAATGCATATGCGGTTTAATGAGGCATGGCATGGCAAAGTGCAACACACAATACTACAAGTTAAGTGGAGCTCAATATGCAACAAGTTGCATATTAATGAAACACCACATCAAGTTATTTAGTTCGCTCTCGTTTAGGTACACAACAATGTTAAATGTTGTTAAACATGTCAAGGGTGTAACAAAAGTAAACTAAATATTTAGGCAAATGAGGCCGGAACAACAAACAACATTTCCGGAAAAACCTCATATGCAATTTATGACTTTGCTACTGTTCTGCCTTAAACCATATTTTAAAGTTGTTAAATAGGAAAATAAGGTGGACCATGTTAATCTAGGCATTTTCCACCCCATTTACATATAAAGAACATTTAAAACCGAGCTACGGTTATTTAGTTATGAATTAAATCATTTTAGCATGACATTTAGCAAATTTAAACAAACAACATTTTAAATATTTCAAACATGGATGAAAATGGGATATTGTGAAACTAGATGAAATTCTAATCATTTTTCATATATAAAACATTTTAATATGATGCATAGTTAATGAGATATTAAATCCATGAAGATGAGGGTTTTTATGCAAAACAGTAAATCACTAGATAAATAGCAAAATCGCAGGTCAGGAAAAAAATGCTATCAGGCCGAAACTGGTGCATGCTGGGCTGAACAGAGGAGAGGGATCTGGAGGGGGCTGCTCACCCTGGGCCTTGGGCCGGTTCGGAGGGGAGGCTGCAGGTGGGTCTTGCTGGGCTGGAGGGAGTTGGGCAGCGATGAGGAGCGGCGAGGCGGATCTGGCTTGAGCCGGCTTCGGCAGGGCCTTGGGGATCTGGCTGCGGCAGGCTGGATCGACCGAGGGAGGGGACGCGGTCAACGCGCGGCTCTACCGAGCGAGCTGCTGCTGCTCTTTACTGAAGAACGAAGAACAGAAATAGCAGCAGAGTCAGGGCGATGCAGAAGACGGCACCAGGGAAGGTTCTGGCGACGGGGTCGGCGGGAACCGCCGGAACGGGCGGATCCGGGCGCGGGAAGATGGATCCGGCCGGCCTTGGGAAGATCGAGGCCGAGGCCTTGCGGCTTATAGAGGCGGCGCCGGCCTCGAGCAGCGATGGCGGCAGCGAACCCGGCCGGCGAGGTGCGGCTTAGGGAAGCGAGCGGAAGGTCTGCGAGAGGTCTTCTTGAGCCTTGGGGTCCGGGCTGGGCAGCTGCTCGGCGATTCGAGCGGCGACAGCGCGGTGTCCTCCTCCTCTGTTGAAGCGGAGGGGGCTAAGCGAGTCGGGTGTAGAGGAGGCCGGAGACGGCGCATGCGGCGGCAGGTGATGGCTTGGCGACGGAGGAAGGAGGTCCGGTGGAGACCCGAGGGCGCAGGGCGTCGGCTTGCTGGTCTTTGGAAGGAGCTCGTCTCCCTGCGTCGATGAGGAGAGATGGGAGACTGCGGGGATGACAGACGACGGCGGCTCGGTCCTGGCGGCCGGCGGCGTCTGTGAAGCGAGAGGAGGCTGCGATGGGAAAGGATGGATTGGACGGTAGGGGCTAGGGTTAGGTTGTTTAAGTAGCTAGGTGGACTAGCTTATGGGCAAAGGGACCCTCGATTAAAATCGAGCGGTCGAGAAAAAAATAGGTAGGGAGTCCAAATGAGAAGCGGGGATGTTTTGTAGATGTTAGGGATGATCCGGACCAACGGTAACGACAGACCGGTTCGGGTACGGGTAAGTTTCGGACGCGCGCGAGGGGGCTGCGAGCTGGCAAGAGAGGTTAGGTGGTCAGACAAGAGGGACTCGAGAAACCCGATTGGTCTCGGAACGGTCCACGAAGGCAACGGGGTTTGATGAGCTCAGAAAAGAGAGAAGAGAGCGGTCCGGTTGATCTGAGAGGGGTCAACAGGGACAAGGAAGAAGCGACAACTACAAGCGAACGCAAGTTTTATGAAAAACGATGCCGATGCAATGCGAATGATCGATGATGAAATGCATGACAAGAACAAAATGCAAAACAACGGACAAAAACCCAACCACGGAGGAAAAAATATCGCATCTCCGGAAAAGGCAGGAGTTGGAGTTACGAATATGGAAAGCTACATCCGGGCGTTACACCCATTCGTTGTCTTCCTTGTCCAACATAAACTCCTTAGCATGTCATACTTAATGAGTGTTCACAATTATAAAAGATGTCTAGGATAGTATATTTATACGTGAAATCTCTCTTCCTTCAATATTCTTTCATGAATTGTTCAAATGACCAATACAATGCTTGCTAACCTTCAATAAATTTACAACCTCTACTTCTTAGATGTGAAGTCATTACTCCCCATGGGATGAAACATATATAATTTTAGATTTATGACATTCAACTCATTCAACCATTTACTCATAGGATATAAGTGAAGCACACGAGCAAATGACAAACTACTCCAACAAGATATAAGTGAAGATCAATGAGTAGCTAAATAATTGTGTAACTATGTGAAGACTCTATCTCATTTAAAATTTCAAATCTTGTTATTTTATTGAAACAACAAGCAAAATAAAATAAAATGACATTGCAAGGATAGCACAACTCATGTGAAGAAGCAAAAACTTAGGCTCAAGCTGTCGTGGAATAGTCACGTCGGATGTCCTCGTGAAAGGACTTAGTTGTGGAGCCATCGCAACTAGGAAGCTTGAAGGGGTTAAATCAGGACAAGGGACACGAGAGAGTTTATACTAGTTAAACTACGGTGAAGGTAAGGCCTACGTCTAGTTGGGTTGGTATTGATGTTTCGATGACCAAGGGCGAGATCGCTATGCCCGGCTCTCGATGAGTTGTTTCTTGCCCTAAGCCGCCCATGAATCGTCCCCGATATACGGGTTGACACCTGCGGCTTACAGAGTCCCGACCGGCTTATAAACAGAGTCCAGCTCGGTGACCAGTTAAATCTACCTTACATTACAAGTCATGCCATTATGGCGGTTTACTACAATAATGGGCTTAAGCCGCCCGTGGGCCTTAAGATCTTTATTGAACGACCATCTTCATGCTTGGTCTTGGGCTTCCTCTGATGAAGACTCTTTGCGTAACCCGGCCCCTCCTGGGCGGCTTACACAAATAGTCATATCCCCAACATTAGGCCCGGATTGATTTGAACCTGTTCATGTCAATCTAAAAATATTTTTAAAGAATTAAATCTTCAGTCTTCGCCAAGGTCTTTTAACCCGCCATGACATCATCTCTTGGATCCGGGTTAAACTGCTGTGATGTCACCATATCCTTCAACGGATCTCTGCCTTTATTGGTATTCGAAAATCGAGCCGTCGGGAATTCATTGGATAATAATTCTTATCTCCTCGTTTCCCGCGCCGTCTCAGTTATTCTCTCCTTATAAATAGGCGCGACCTAGGTCTCCCATTCTCCTCGTTCCAGTCGTCTTCCTCCTCTGGCCTCTTCTCTGCTACTCGAGCTCCGCCACCGCCGCCGCAGATCTTCCTGTCTTCACCAACTCAGGCCGCTGCATCAACCTGGTTGGACCAGAAAGAACGCGATATCCTTCCGCAGCAACCTTGCATCGGTGAGTCTCCCCTTTCCTGCTCCTTAGATCTACATCAAGGTCTTCAAGTTCTTCGAGTTCTTCATTGTTCGGTAGCTTTCTTTCATAGATTTCTTTACCCTCGCACTTCTTGATCTTGAAGATGATAAAAACTGATGTGATAGATGTTTTGCACCTACTTTGAAATGCGAATGAACCCCTTTCTGTCATATAGAAGCCCCATTCAAGCCCTTGAACTTTATCCACTCGAGTCTTAGGTCTAGAAATTTTCCTTTCCAGAATGGTTGTTTGATCCAAGATAACAGTGGTAGATGATAAAACCTGTTTGCATCACCCAGAAAATTACTTCATCAAATACCCATAAATCGACTATCCATGTAGCGGTTTGAATAAGTAATCTTGAGCGAAAAATCTTGCTTTCTTCTCATGACCTTAAAATTTTGAACTGCTCTTGATACTTGTAGTGGCTTAAATATTGTTGCTTGTCACCCTTATTTCATTAGGCCCTTGCTTAAGCCGCTACCTTAAATAATCTTGAATATCTCTCCGGGTTAAATTTGAACCAGAACTTTTACTTTGTCGTAGGCCACCGTCATTATGGCTCCTAAAGGCGGCCAAGCCCCTGTGACTTACAACTGGGTTCCATCCACAATCACTAAAAGCAAACTTGCCGAGTTTGTAGCGTCAGCCATCTGCCAAAGAAGGAGGTCATGTCCTATCATGCCCCTCACCCGTCTGAAGAGATACCTCAAACCAAAGATGGAGAGGTAGTAGTTTTAACAGACCACATGAGCAGGGATTTTCCCTCCGGCTCAAAATTCTTTAGGAAGTTCTGAATTTCTTTGACTGAGGCCTCAAGACATTGGACCCAATTCCGTGTCCAATCATGCAATTTCAAGTCTTCTGCGAGGTTTACTTAGGAGAGGAACCAAGTGCCTTACATTAGGGGAGCTTTTTACTTAAACCGGCGGAATGGCGCGCCAAACAGACCTATTCTTGAACTTGGCGGCATCTCAATCCAGCAGCGGAGAGCTGCCTTTTCCTTCTGTTGAGCTGCCGAGTCATCCCAAAGGCTGGAACAGGGCGTGGTTCTCTGCCAAGACACCTCTCCGGATAACGAGAAGCCTCTGCTTGAGCTTTCGCGCCTGCGCTGGAATCAAACACCCTCTACGACAAGTTAACTCTGTTGGCGCTTGCCTCTTAACCCCACCATCGGAAAGATCAAGGCCCTCTTAGGCAGCGGGTTAACTAGCATTGATTTGGTCCGGTGCAGGTCACTGGTGGATATAACCATTAAGCTGCCGTTCGCTTATGTTATTACTTACAGCGAAAAGGATGACTCAATGCGTCATAATCCCGAGGACTTACCGGACAATGTGGTAGATGCTACAGTCAATCACTATTGAAGGAAGGCACTATAACCGATAACACTTTCATTACGCTTACCTTCTACAAGAAGAATCCGGCTCTGCGATAAGTTACTAATCTTCACAAATACTCTTTAATATGTTACCTTCGGTACTTATGATTCCTTGTCTTTTCTACTGGCTGATGACAACCACGGAAGGTCAAGTATGACCATGAGGCTGCAAAAGCGGCTGGGCTACCAAGAATACCAAAAGGAAAGCCGTCGGGACAGGTACTTCTAAAAGAAGAACCCCGGCGCTGTGACATGATGAGATTGGACGACTCTTCTTCAGATGAGGAAGAGGTAATCTTTTTAATTTTTCTTCAATTCCTTCACCGTTACCTTACTGACATTTAGACCCTTTCAGGAGGATACTAGGAACAGTCAAGCAGCGGGCGAAGAGGTAACTATAATTTCCTCCGACTCAGAGCCTTTGCCAACACAAAGAATCCGAAGGGTGACCCGGAAAGTAAGGTTTTCACACCTCTAAACACCAAGATCCTCAATTTCTTTTGAAGCAACAGCAGCTTGAGAACCGAAGGCGGACTCGGGCCAACCAGACCTTGAGCTTTCCTCCGGCTTACCTGATGTAACCAGGAAGCGTCGGACCGAGGTTATCTCTGACTTATGTTTTGTTTTACCCTTGATGGGTTTGATTTGCCAACCTCTCAATTCATCTGACCCCAACTATCAGGATACCTCCCCTTCTTCTGATGAGTCGATGCAATCGAACATGCCGGCTTTCAAAATGGCTCCCGAGTAATATAACCTTTCTTACCTTGAGTTTATCCATACTTATGCTTTGATACTTACCCTTCCACTTTGATTGACAGCGGGCAAGTAAAGCCCAGCAAGAAGGCCAAGAAAAATAAGCCGTCTCAAGACCCGGTGGTTACTGAACCGGCGCTTGACTCGTCCGTTCCAGACAGCTCCGCTCCTCGGCCACCACCCGAGCGGCCTCGGCGTTCGAGCCAACTTCCGACCGCTGCGAAGGCGTGATTCCTAACTCGGATGACACTGAAACTCCTAGCCCGGCCAAGGCGGTTGACCGGAGGTTGAAATTGTGAAGAGCCAATCGTTGAGCTGGGCGACCTCGCCCTTGCACAATGTACCGCCAAGGAGGAATTTGCCCAGCGCCGGAAGTCCAAACAAGACATCACCGATTACTCTCACTTAAGTATTGGTGATATAGTCTCGGGCTATCTGAACCGAGTACACAGTAGTCGTGACCTGGAGATTGACATGGTGAAGCAAATACAGCATAAATCTGAGGTAAAATTTAAACTTTCACTCTGAATCTTACTTACTATACCAGCCCCCAAGTCTATTGCTTATGACTCAATATGTTGTAGACTTAGTAATCTGCTAGCCATTAGTTTTGTCGGTTTAAATTGAATATGGGTCACATTAGCCCCAAGTGTCAAGTACTTTTACTTGTAAAGTGACTTAATATGTGTAACTTGGTAAAACAGACGTAAAAATTCCATAAACATACATTAGCCCCCAAGTGCCAAGTATGTTTACTTGTAAAGTACTTGGGACTTAAATGTTATCTTACCAAGATTCTTACCATAACCTGATGTCAATGCAGGCCACCGCAAGTCAATTTGGGGCAGAGATTGCTGACTTGAAGAGCCAGTTGAAAACCCAAGAGCTCGAGGCTCAGAAAGCCAATTCCAAGTTTGAATTTAGTATCTCTGAACAAGAGAAGCTGAAGAAGAATTTTGAATTGGAAAAGAAGGCTTGGGTTGATGAGAGGGCTTCATTGGTGACCCGGGCTGAAACAGCGGAGGCATCTCTTGCCGAGGCAACAAATGAGCTATCCGACTTAAAGCGGCACATATCCCAAATGGTCTCAGCTATATTTGGTAAGCCGTTCATAAACATCATAATACTTCAAGAGTTATTGTAATAGTTGCCTCCGGCTTACTGTTATACCTGTGAATATGCAGGCCCCAGTAGTGCCAATCTGAAGGAAAACATGCTTGTCAAGCTTAAGGCAGTGTACACTTTGACAGAACAACTGTACGCCGGGTCACAGCGTGCGTTGACCGCTGTGGCGTTATCAAATACCTCGCCCTGGCTCCTTCAAGACGTATTGAGACATTGGTCGATGCTACCTCAACGCATTCAAGACTTAAGGCGGGCATCTGCAAGAGCCGGAGCCGTGGCTGCACTGAGTCGGGCAAAAGCATGGGTGCCAGAGCTTGACCTTGCTGTCCTTTCTCTTGGGTATCCCAGTCTTAAGGAAGACGACACTGCTTTTGGCGAATAGGACTTCACTGCTTGTGTCAAAGTCGTGCGCCCTCTGGCGACTCTCATTGGGGAAGATACTGATCTTAGCAAGTATTCGCCGGGTTATGACAGTGAGAACCGGAGAATCCCAAATGTCCCTTATGACCAAGTCAGCCTGCTCCCTCCAACGCATAAGCATACCTTTGCCCCTGAAGTGGACCCGGCGAATTTAATAGATGATGAAGCTGAATTTGAAGCTTTGAGCGGCATTGGTGGGCCTCGTCCACCTTCGAGACACAACAACCGAAGGAGAGGCGGGAAGGATAACCGGAGTCATCAAGCCAGCCGGAGGAATGAGCCGCCACGGGTTATAACTTGTCAAGAACAATACTTCACTTATTCGGACTCGGGAGTCTTGTAATAGGATAGAAAACTCCTTAATGCTTGTCATGCACGATGGTACTTATCGCTTTTGTTAAGGTGCGGCGCTTATTCCCATCTTGCTTATGTTAATCAAGTGGCTCCTTGCTATTTCTCCTTGCTCCGTTTTAACTTTGCGTGAAAGCAGGCAAGGCTTCTGAACAGTTCTTTGTACGGTAGGTTATAGAATATTGATAACCGGACATGATCAAAAATCATGTGTATAAGCCGGTTCATGATTAGTTAAAATATAATCGTAACCGCATAACTGCAACCCTTTTTGATAACCTCTCCGGCTCATATAAGTTTTACCTGTTACTAGTTAGAACCTGAAGTAACTAATATAAAGCCGGAAAGATCAAGAACCATCTCCTCAAGAAGGTTTCAATGATAGTAAAAATACTCATAAATTTTTACAGGCTCCTGATTCGAATACGATCAGAGAACCGTTCCAAAGGGGTTAAGCTAAGATTCGGATATGATCATATAACCCCCACTGGCTTTGGCGATGCCAATCTAGTGGGTATCGACAACTATGTTCTCTTTGGTTTGAATACGACCTATGTTTGAACAGGAAGCCCCCAAGTGAACATAAGAGTTGTTTAATGACGCTGATTCGAATCGATCCATATCGGACCCAAAGGGTTAAGCTATGATTCAAATTTGATCTTGAAGCCCCCAAGTGGGTTTGGCAATATGCCCATCAAGTGGGTATTGACAGCTATGTTCTCTTTGGTTGAATCGACCTATGTTTGAGCAGAAGCCCCCAAGTGACCAAGGCTAGATTCAGATATGATCGTAAGCGGACCAAAGGAAAAGCCGGATTCAGATATGATCCGTCCCCTGTTGGTAGTGTCCATCACCTGATAAAGAAAACATGAAATATTCTTTATGGGAAAAAAGGACGAGAGTCTGCTTTATTGCTTTATATAATATGTACATTATAGAAAGTATTTTAAAGAAGAAACTTAAGTATAGTAAGGCCAGAGATGAGCTATATTCCACGGCCGGCGGGTCTCCTCCTCCGATTTAAATGAGTACTTGCGCTCTCGAATATCGATGAGATAATATGAGCTGTTGTGCAGATTCTTGCTGACCACAAAGGGTCCTTCCCAGGGCGGGGATAGCTTGTGCATGTCAGACTGATCCTGGATGAGCCAGAGCACCAAGTCGCCTTCCTGAAAGGTTCTGCTCCTAACCCGGCGGCTGTGATAGCGGCGCAGGTCTTGCTGGTAAATCGCCGAGCGGGCTATTGCCAAGTCTCGCTCCTCGTCCAACAAGTCAAGTGCATCTTGATGAGCCTTTTCGTTATCCGCCTCAACGTAAGCCGCCACTCGAGGAGAGTCGTGCCGGATGTCACTTGGCAGGACCGCTTCTGCTCCATAGACCATGAAGAAAGGTGTGTATCCGTGGATCTGTTAGGCGTAGTGTTGATGCTCCATAACACGGAGGTAATTCCTCCACCCAACAACCCGAGTCCTTGTAAAGGGACCGGGGCCGGGCTTGATGCCTTTCAGGATCTCTTGATTAGCTCTCTTGGCTTGACCATTGGATTGAGGATGAGAAACAGACGAAACATCAATCCGGAGATGTTCTCTTTGACAGAACTCTTCCTTGGCACCCTTAGAGAGATTAGTGCCATTATCAGTTATAATGCTATGTGGAAAGCCAAAACGAAAGATCACCTTTTTTAGGAACTGAACATTGTGGCTGCATCACACTTACTGACCGGCTCTGCCTCAACCCACTTGGTAAACTTGTCCACTGCCACTAGCAGGTGTGTCTTTTTGTCCTTAGACCTTTTGAAAGGTCCAACCATGTCAAGCCCCCAAACTGCAAACAGCCAGGTGATTGGGATCATCCTTAACTCTTGAGCCGGAACATGAGCTCGTCGTGAGAACTTTTGACACCCGTCACATTTACTGACCAGGTCCTCTGCATTAGCATGAGCCGTCAACCAGTAGAAACCATGACGAAAAGCCTTGGCTACGAGGGATTTTGACCCGGCGTGATGGCCACAATCTCCTTCATGGATCTCACGGAGTATTTCACGGCCTTTTGTAGGTGATCATGGCGTTGAAATGCTCCCATGGCGCTGAGGTGATGTAACTTCGCCGTTAACAATTGTCATGGATTTAGAGCACCTGACGATTTGTCTTGCCAACGTCTCATCCTCCGGTAATTCACCCCGGGTCATATAAGCCAAGTAAGGCACTGTCCAATCTGGGATAACATGAAGGGCCGCCACCAGCTGTGCCTCCGGGTCTAGCACTGCTAGGTCTTCCTCGGTAGGTACCTTGACAGAAGGGTTATGTAACACATCAAGAAAGGTGTTGGGCGGCACCGGCTTACGTTGTGATCCCAACCAGCTTAAAGCATCAGCCGCCTCGTTCTTCCTTCGATCAATGTGCTCCACTTGATAACCCGTGAAGTGACCAGCCACAACATCTCCGGTACAGATTAACTTCCACAAATCTTCAATGTATCCCATTAATGTGGTGATCTGGTGGCTACTGAGCTTGCTGCTTTTTTTGGCTGTAAATTAGGAATGATGCCATTCACATATCTGGGGCTACCTGTTGGAACCACTAGGCCAAAAATTGTGGATCTTCTTCCCTTGGTGGACTGTATGGAAAGGAGATTGACAGCAAGTTCTTGGTTCTTGCCCCAAGGAAGCGGGTTGCGACTTATTAATTCTGTAATCTCTTCTTTGCCTATTTTCTTCCTTTGTACCCTATCAATCCCTGAAGGTATTTTAAAACAACTTGAAAGGATACAAAGGCAGTGTTTATGGAGGAAATATGGGCAGGAGAAGGGCCACTCTTTAGCTGCTTGGCCTCTGGTTTGCAGGCCCAGGGCAAAGGGGGGGCTTGGAATCTTAAATCTGGGGTTGCAAAACCAAGCTCTGTTATTGAAGTTTCTCAACAAATTCTACAACAAAATGGATGTGCCTTGGGTTCATTTAATTTGGGACTCATATTACTTTGAGCAAATCCCGCATGGCACCACCCTATGTGGCTCTTTCTGGTGGAAAGATGTTTGCAAGTTAATGGACTCTTCGGGCGATTCTTTGGAGTTCATGTTCACAGAGGTGACACTGTTTTTTTCTGGGCTGATCACTGGCAAATTGGGAACAGTCAAATGCCTCTTCTGGAAAGGTTTCCTAGACTGTATTCATTTTGTCTACAGAAACAACTTTCAGTTAAAGAAGTCTTTCAGGTTGATTCTTTGGAGGATCTGTTCTTCTGCCACTCACTCACCAAGCTCATCAAGAGCTTCAGCAGCAGAGTCACTTATGAGCTCTTTCATTACGGATTCGATGGTAGTGATATCTGGACATGGAGGCATGGAAAGCAATCAACCTATCTTGCAAAAAGGTTTTATGAATTTGCTTACCAGCCTATGGTCTCAAACCCCTTTGAGTTGGATTTGGAAGAGTTCTTTGCACAATGTCAATTAAAATGTTTGCACAGTTAGTCATAATGGACAGGATTAATACCAAGGATATGATTCAAAGAAGGAAGTGGAGGATTCATGATGGGCCACAGTGTGTTCTTTGCCCAACAAGGGCCTTGGAAGACAGAAATCATCTTTTCTTCCAGTGCAATTTCAGTGTTCGTGTTTGGGTTTATTTGCAGATCCCATGGAAAGACAGTCAAGATATGGTGGACATTGCATTGCATGCGAAGAAGGAATTCAAAGAGCCTTTCTTTGCTGAAGTGGTGTTTACTGCCTGGTGGAATATCTGGAAAGTCAGAAATGACAGGGCATTCAGGAACATCACTCCCTCCTTCAGAGCATGGAGATCTGGATTCATTCATGACCTCACTCTGCTTTCTCACAGAATCAAGCAGAAGCACAAGGATGCTCTACTAAAATGGATTGATTTCCTTCCCCCTTGAAGGGAGTGTCTATACTCTTTCTCTGTACATCCTTTCTTTCTTCTGTATAGTTTCCTTTTCTGTTCTTTTTCTTTTTTCTTTCTTTGCTTTCTTTCCTCAATTCGAGGAACACCTTGTACTTATTCTGTTTTGCCTTGCTTTCAATAAAATGCTGTGGGGTGTAAGCCCTACAGTCTTCAAGTCAAAAAAAAAACATCTACGGTACGACGATAAGCCACCATGAGGGGGTCTTTGGAATCCCACTTGCCCGACACTTGTTGAGCCACCAAATCTAAGTCGCCCAAGCATCGTACCCGGCTTAAGTTCATCTCCTTAGCCACCCGGAGACCATGGAGTAATGCCTAATATTCAGCTGCATTGTTAGTACATGGAAACATGAGCCGGAGTACATAGGAAAATTTGTCACCTCGAGGGGAAGTTAACACCACTCCAGCCCCCGAGCCTTCTAGCTGCCTAGACTCGTCAAAATGAATAGTCCAGTATGTATTATCCGGCTTCTCCTCAGGGGCTTGCAACTCTGTCCAATCATTAATGAAGTCCACCAATGCTTGAGACTTAATAGCTGTCCAGGGCATGTATTTCAAACCATGAGGCCCAAGCTCAATAGCCCACTTGGCGACTCGTCTTGTGGCCTCCCTGTTCTGAATGATGTCTCCCAAAGGGGCAGAACTTACCACAGTTATAAGATGGCTTAGAAAATACTGCTTCAACTTCCGGTTTGCCATGAACACCCCATAAACAAGCTTCTGCCAATGAGGATACCTTTGCTTGGATTCAATGAGCACCTCACTGATGTAGTAAACCGGTCGTTGAACCGGATGCTCCTTACCGGCTTCCTTACGCTCCACCATGATGGCCACGCTGACGGCTCGTGAATTGGCAGCCACATATAATAGCATAGGCTCTTTGTCAATTGGAGCCGCAAGAACCGGCGGCTCAGACAATTGTCTCTTTAAGTCCTCAAAAGCAGCATCAGCGGCCTCACTCCAAACAAAAGTGTCAGTTTTCTTCATCATCTGATACAATGGGATGACTTTCTCACCGAGCCGACTTATGAACCGACTTAAGGCAGCGACGCGACCCACCAGTCACTGAACATCATTGATGCCGCCGTTTAGCGGAGAGGTGATCGCCTTAATCTTCTCGGGTTAACCGATGCCTCTGTTGGACACGAAAACCCAAAAGCTTTCCTGCAGGAACACCAAACACACATTTGGCCGGGTTAAGCATCATCTTGTAGACCCGGAGATTATCAAAGGTCTCCTTTAAGTCGGATATCAAGGTTTCCTTTTCTTTGGACTTCACCACAATGTCATTGTCAGGACCCCGACTCAATGTCACATCGATCTAGCCTGTAACACATCATATCACTTTGCGGCCTCACGCACGGTATCCCAACGGGTGTCGCCTTACCTTAGCCGGGACCGTTTATGCCTTTTGGCACACGTATATGATAGTGTCGCTAGCATCCATATGAAAAGGAGCCGGGCTGACATGGCTAGTCGTAAACCCAAAGTGGCACAGACTTACGAGGACAGCATCCATGACCCGACATCGAGCGTGTCGGTCATCAGCGAGTAAGTTCCGGGCTGTAGCACTGGCTAGCAGGACTCCGGTACTCAACGCGTGACATTTCCCGAAGGACGGACCACGAGCGAAGAAGGACACATGCGGCCAGCCTAAGTGTTCGGAGCGAGTAGCAAGCTACCATGGCTCGGTGGAAACACTAGGAGACATTTCCCGGTAAGAGAGGCTACTAAAGATAAACAACTAGATAGTCAGATCCCACACATACCAAGCATTTCAATAACATGCACACAATATGCTCGATATGTGCAAATACAACATGGCATCACAACATGACTCTATGACTCAAGTATTTATTCAATAGGCTCCGAGGAGCGAGATATTACAAACAGGGGTCTCATGACCCAACATTCAGAGCATACAAGTCAAGCACAAGCGGAAGCTAACATGTCTGAGTACAGACATCTACAAATGAAAAAGGCTGAGAAGCCTGACTATCTACCAGATCCTGCCGAGGGCACAAGATCGTAGCTGAGGTAACAAGCTAAACGTCGAAGTCCACGTGGAACTACTAGCGAGACTGAAGTCTCTCTGCAAAAACATAAAATAGGCAAACGTGAGTACAAATGTACCCAGCAAGACTTACATCAGAACTAACTACATATGCATCATTATCAATAAAGGGGATGGTTGGGTTTAACTGCAGCAAGCCAGCTTTGACTCAGTGGCTATCCTGAACTACGACTGCAATGTAACTCTTTTGAGGTGGCGTACACGAGTCCACATATTCACCATATCAATACACCACTATGGATCCGCTCCGTCTCCCTACGAGAACGCCATCCATAGCACTCACACTTATCTTGCGTATTTTAGAGTATCCACTTTCACTTGTCTATGAACTGATATAAGCAACCCAGAAGTCCTTTTCCGCGGACACGGCTATTCGAATAGATGATGTTAACCTGCGGGGGTGTACTTCTTCACACGCTCTCACCACTTACCGCCGTTTACGACATGTACTCGGCAACCTTCAAGCGGAAGCCCAGCGTGGGTGTCGGCCACGACCTACCTAAACACTCAAGTCCCTAGTCCAGGTTTATCGCCTATTCGGGTTCCATCCATGAGGAGATCCGGCCGGGGTTTCGCTCACAGCCCCAAACGATGTGAACAGGGTTCCGTGACACCAATCGGGCGCCGGTTTACCGACCCACGTGCCTACCGCATCACAGCCCACCCCTACGGTCAGCATTGCGCCTGCGGCCTCCAGCATACTACAAACACGAAACTACTTGCAACTCTGGGACAGAGGACAAGGGTGATTAAGAAGCCGAGAGGGTCCATTGGTTTGGGCCCAATGCGTGGTAGTAGCTGAATCATGGATCACAAACACGAACTCAGTTCTGAGGGCGGCTGCAATGAGACAACCCACCATGTACTCCTACATGGCCTCTCACCGCTACCTTTACCAAATCGTGTTCACACTTAGCTCACACACAGTGGGTCATGTTCACACACCTCGATTCATCCTCGATGAATCGGTGACTCAACTCTAAGCAATAGCAGGCATGACAAACAAGCATGTATGAGTAGGCTGTGAGGCTCAAACAACTCCTACTCATGCTAGTGGGTTTCATCTATTTACCGTGGAATGACAGGTCATGCAATGGATAAGGGGTTCAGCTATCGCAGCAAGTAACAGATGAATCGTTGTTGTCCTAATGCAGTAAAAGAGAGCAGGGCGAGAGAGTAGGATTATATCGGAATGAACAAGGGGTTTTGCTTGCACAGCACTTCGAAGATAACATTGAGTCTTCATCGTGTCAGCGACCACATCATCGGTATCACGTCTATCAAGAGGGACAAATACCGCAACACGAAGGAACACAATCAATGCAATGCACAATATGATGCATGATCATGACATGGCAAAATGAATGTGTTTTGAGCTAATGCAACTAGCAACAGATTAAATGAAGTTGGTTTGAATACAAGATTCAAATTCAAACTCCATATGTGATTATTTGAATGCCCTTTAGTTGATTTGTGCTAAACAGCAGCTATAAGTTGTTCTAACATGCATGAAAATGGTACAGATGGATTCCTTGAATTTTTCGATAATTTTCATATATAATTTATTTAATTTGGAGTTACGGTTGAATTACTATGAATTTTGAAGTTTAAATCATTTTCCGAATTTCCTAACTTATTTTAAATCCAGAAAATAACTAATTGCGTCGACATGACGACAACATGATGTCGACAAGTCAACAGGGCTGACGAGGTCAAACTGGCGTGTAGAAGCCACACGTCGATGTGGGGGTTAAACAGGTTAAATTAATCCTAATTAGGAATTAGTGGCGCCGGCCCACCGTCGGTGTCGAGGCTTGACTAACGGTGATTAGCGCTAATCCTAATTTGCTACAGGGCTGGCCCACTTGTCGAGATGCGGGGTTCTGCCGTGGTCAGGTGGGTCAAACCCACCGGCGACATGACGCCGGGCGAGGCCGAGGCAGCGCGCGATCTTGAGATCGCTTCTGAGGCACGGCGAGGCTGTGCTTGGGCTCGCTGGAGAGCCCTTGCTCCCAGCGTCGAATGGTGGTGGTGGCCGTGCTGAGGTGGCTCAGATCGTCGACGGCGAGCTTCAGGCGGCGGCCGGAGTTCGGTGCGGTCGGAATCGGCGTTCTGAGGCGTTAGGGAGGTGTTGGTGCGTGCTACATGCTCCTAGTGAGGTGTGGAGCACGATAGTGTGCTTCGGTTAGGCGCTTCGGTGACCGTAGCCTAACAGCGACATCGCCCGCGGCGTCGAGCCGGAGCTCAAGGCGGCAGCTCTGAAGGCTAGGGGCAGCAGGGCAAGGGGAATCGGACCAGTGGCTCACCAGCGAGCTGCAGGGATGGTTAGCGGGCTCGGGGGCCTTGGAGGCGGCGAATCGGCGGCGGCAGTGGTGGAGCCGAGGAGGGGCAGCGGCGTGGCGGCGATGCAGGGCTTCCGGAGACCCGTGGAGCGGTGGGGAGGAAGAGGAGGTCGGCGGAGCCTCTGGGCTAATCGGGGAAGCGAGGGTGGCGGAGGCGGCTGCTATGGCGAACGGCAGCGGGGTGGTGTTGGCCGTGTGAGAGAGAGCGAGGGGAGGAGGAAAGAGCCGAGGGAGAGTGAGAGAGAGCAGGGGGGAGGCGTGGCGTCGTCCGGGCATCGGCGAGGAGGAAGGGCAGGCAGGGGGAGAGAGGGCGGGCGTGTGGGCGTGGTGCAGCCTTGTGGCCACCCTCCCTCCCTCTGTCGAGGACGAAGACGACAGAGGAGGGAGGCGGGCTGGGCCGCCTGCTGGCTGGGCCGGCCAGCTGGCTGGGCTGCACAGGTAAGTCCGGGTCAGGTTTCTCTCCTCTGTCTTTTATTTCTGTTTTGTTTTATTTAATTTATTTTGCCACTGTTTTGAATTTAAAATAATTCAAACAATGCCAAAAACTCCTCTGAATATTTTATACTGCTAGATGGACTCTTCCAAAAGCTTATAAAATATTTCAGGGGTATTTGAAATTATATTCTAATTATATGAATATAATTCAAATTCAAATAGCTAATGAATTAAATCCAAAGTCCCAAAAATAATTCCTTAAAATGTTCAATATTTTGGTTGGGGCGAACCCTACCAAAAATTATCAAACATTTAAGAAGAGCATTTTGGAGCAATGAATGAGATTTTTAGGGTTTTGCCCTTCTTTTATTTAAGTTTTGAGGCTTCCAAAATTCCTCGATTCAGGTTTCAAAAATTTAAACATGATGCTCGAGATGAGGTCTAGCCTAGTGCATAACAAGACCAGGGATGTGACAACTCACCCCACTAAACAAGAATCTCGACCGAGATTCAAGCGTGAAATAAGATGAAAGGGAAGCGCAAACTAATATAATCTTCACGATCCAAGTTGCACCTCAAATGAGCGTTGATTCGATCACCATCTTTGTCTCGAGGTCTTGCTCTGGGGACTACAATCAACATGACAACGAGAGGAAAGAAACTCTAGAGGATCGATCTTCCGAAGATCAAACAACTTAGGATCAGCTCACGGGGTGAGTCATAAAAACATCTCTTAAGCTGAGATACAAGGCACACATCTAGAGGAATGGAGTGGAGCAGATGGCGAGGTTTTACTAGGTAGACAACAATTCCACACCTAAGAGGGTGGTGAGCGGTTGTCAGCGTGGCGAGTTTGAGTTGCCATGATACCATAATGAGACATCTTGGAGGAGGGTGAGTCGTAGAATTATTACCTTGCGTGGCAAAAGAATTACATTTGATTCAAAGATCATTGAAACTCTTTATACCAGCCTAAGGCAAATCACAATCGATCATTTGAAGGAGTCGAAAGAAGACATTCTCGGGCGGAATGGATGATGTGGACTACCTTGTTGAAGACAACACAAGGAATGATTTTAGTAATCGGGGAGAGGCTCAGCGGTGAGAGTGAGTCCTTTGTTGAAAGGGTTATACCATAACCGAGGAAACTGAGAGCACTATGCAATTAATGCCGACAATAAAACCTAGCACTTACGCGTGCTCTCAAGAACTTGAGCATTTCCATATTCATCAAGGTTTTACCAACATCCGTGTCAAGGGTGCTGACAGCACAACATACTACCATGATGAACAGCGATGGACGATGCAGATGCAAAGGAAGGTAACACTTTCTCAGATTCCGTCTTAGCGAGGCCAAGAACAAAATCTGGATGATCGACCGAGAGACATTTAGCACTCCGCTTCTAATGTTCTCTTTGATGTACTAGTGTATCCCATTCATTGAAATGGTCTGATATGTAGAACATCAAGTAACAGGTCGGACGTCGGAAGCACAGAAATCATAAGGCACACAAATAGGGAATAAATCCTACGAAGTCCTTATGGGGAGGTGGCCAACTTCTTCAATCAAGATACTACAATAATAGGTCTTCCGCTGGGTGTGTTAGCCACGACATCCTCCTTACGGTTATCGAGACCAATATTATAGTTCTTGGGAGATGTTCCATCCATCATATCTGCTGAGATTCAGATCTGGTTGGTGTCGAATAACCTAGACTCATCGAGTCTAAAAAGAAAAATGAAAGTTTGCAACACAAGTCGACGAGAAGATGTTGCGAGATTCTCGGGAAATGGACTACGGTAGTAAGCTCCAAAACATGAGCTGGTTCTGCTACACACCTGTGAACACACTGTCCTAGACAAGCATGACCACATGGTAGTCTTACAATAAAACACTACCGAGTTCTAGCTGGGAACCATCATTGAAGACAACGAAGTCTTGTGCATGTCCGTCTGGGCCCTTCAGGATTAGCGCATGAACTTCTTTTCTTTGAACAAATCAATCAGTGGCTTGGTGTGCTAAGAATACATATAGAATGAAGGTTGCAGGTCTTCGAACCACAGAATACTTCGCACGTATGCATGACTGATTTGGGACGAATCCAAAGGGAGCAACTTTGACTTTCTCGAATCCACGGCGGCAACTTGCATCAAATACACATGAACTAGAGGAAATCACTTCTTACATCCGAACATATGCTTCATGAGCTAGCATGAACAAATGCTTTTTAAAAGTTTCCAACACTAGTTTAATGTTCAACAAAACTATGGAGAAGACAAGGATGTTGTCGATGGGCTCAACAACAATTCATCTAGATTCCCATGGACATGGAATTCCACAACTATGTGAACAAGGTTCTAGTATTGGTCAGACCCAAAAGATATAATGGTGTATGCTCGAGGAAAATCCACGAGTAAGACGACATTACGAACATCGTTAGTTCGATTTGATTTGAGAATAGCCCACACTCAAATCAAAGTTTTGGCAAGACAATAAGTCCAACAACTGATCACGAGGATCAATCAATGAAGATATTACCTTTCTTCAACAAACACACACAAGGATATCCCTTGGAGATGAACTAAGTCAGGTGAGCTTTTATCTTCCAACTCTCCAAGTTGTTTTTTAGCTTAGCCAACTAGCTCGGGGTATCCAACACAGATTCTTGGAGAAAGGGTGGTTTACAAGAATAAACCAACTTGATCACGAACTCAACATAGCGGTCGGTGGCGACTGGCGATACTTCCGAGAAGATATTCGAAAATCACGAACCACGGTATGTTACTAAGCCGAGAACAATCTTGCCTTCGAGCAAGGCGATATGATCAAATAAGCAAGGGACCGATAACCCTAACTCATTGATCGAGGAGTGCACCGTAAATAAGGACTAGGTAGCACAATCAACCTTAGGGTGACGATTCAATAATCATCACGGTAAGAATGAGGTTATCGTCCATTTAACTACCAAGCAGCGGAGTTGCCAGCAGATGATTTCACACACCACGATTCACTTGTCGGCATTCGGTTACAATAACACGAAACCGAGGAATGAACAATGATGGCGAGGAGTATTACTACATCAACAATTCATAGGATGGTGTGTAATTCCCATGACATTCTTGATATAAAGATGGTATTACTCCAAGGTAGAGCAGAACAAAAGCTTGATTAGCAATTTGATCTGCGAATTACAACTTCTTTGACCCAATCCTAGAAATGGACAAAGTCTCGGAGTTTGTTTCTCCTAGTCACTCCGAATAGAATGGCTTGACGGACCACAGAAGTAAAAGGCATCGATGAACACGAATGCACGACTACTCCTGACTATCAATTGATAGACGAGGTCAGAATACCACTATAGAAGGACAACTCAAAGGAACATATAATTTTCTGAGTTGTGGATGCATAGATTAGCATGTCGAGCGAAGCTCAACTTTTCTTCCGGATAACCCATGCAGAAAGGTAGAACTGGCAGAGTCACAATATAAAATGGAGGACTCATCGAGAGCACTTTTGTTGTGATCTTTTGGTTCAACGAGGAACTGCTGCCATAAGTAGTTCATGGTATTTGGAAGAATGATAATACCACAGACCTCGAGGACTATCGCAAAGGTTACTAACATCCTAAAGGAACTAGCAAACACTATCAACATGAAATAAGTAGGGTGAATCTCGGGTTCAAAACCGAGGAGTAGAATACCTACAAACTAAATTGCATCACGAATGCTTTCGATAAAGGCCAGATCATCACCTGCGGGAACAAAAGCATGGCTAAACTACTAGGTGATACTCTAGACACCTAGGATCATAATATTAGCTCAACATAAATGCGAGGCAATGAAATACCTCAACACACTAGTTAGTGTGGTTGATCAACACAAAGGATCTTGAGCGGTAAAAAGGAATTTGCAAATGCATCGGACTATTTAGAAACACGGGATGACTCGACACTGATAACGGCTGTAAATGCTCAAAAGATTGGAGACATGCTACAAAAATGGTGGCATAGCCACTCCGAAGCACAATATCAAGGTTTCGAGATCAACAGTTATGAACATACGGAAGTAGTAAACTGGACTGAGATTTGAAACTAGCAATTCTATAAGTCTATGGTTTAGTAACACGTCATCCTGATAGATAGATGAGAAGACCTAGTTCTTAATCCCCGTAGAAGAGAAGAGGATGACTCAGATCGGAAGGCCATGAGGTATAAGGAGTAAAAAGAGCCTTACGTTCCAACCCACAATCAATTCCCCTACATATAACTAAAGCATTTCTAGACACAACTTCGACCAGTTTGGCTTGGTAATCCTCTGACGCGGGCTCTCGATACCAACGCTGTCGGGACCCGACTCAATGTCACATCGATCTAGCACTGTAACACATCATATCACTTTGCGGCCTCACATACGGTATCCCAACGGTGTCGCCTTACCTTAGCCGGGACCGTTTAGCCTTTTGGCACACGATCCATATGAAAAGAGCCGGGCTGACATGGCTAGTCGTAAACCCAAAGTGGCACAGACTTACGAGGACGAGCATCCATGACCCAAATCGAGCGTAATTTCCCGAAGGACAGACACGAGAGCGAAGAAGGACACATGCCGTCGCTGGGATGGTTGGGTTTAAGCTGCGAAAGCCAGCTTTGACTCGGTGGCTATCTGAACTACATTGCAATGTAACTCTTTTGAGGTGGCGTACACGAGTCCACATATTCACCATATCAATACACCACTATGGCACTCTTGAGCCCAAATGGCATAGATACATAGCGAGACAACCCACCATGTACTCCTACATGGCCTCTCACCGCTACCTTTACCAAATCGTGTTCACACACTTAGCTCACACACAGTAGGTCATGTTCACACCTCGAAGGCTCCAATGCAATGGATAAGGGGTTCAGCGGAGTGATGAAAGCCGTTGATTTGTGCTCTACTCATGGTCCTTAACTGCCATCTTAATCTGATGATAACGTGCTACATGGAGTAAGCATCCAAAAGCTCAAACGCTCACAACCCACCGTAGCATCAATGATTTGATCAATACGGGCCCGTGGGCGGTGGGGAGGCAAAAGGGTCGACCGACAAGCTTTGTTTAAGTCGTGTAATCCACACACATCCGCCAAAGCCATTCTTCTTGAGGACGAGACCGGTTAGCCAACCAAAGTCCCAAAATAATTCCTTAAAATGTGAAATACTTCAATAATAAACCCTTCCAAAATTCCTCGCCGCTAAGATCCGACCAGTGACTTCTTCTCCAATGGCTTTTTGTTGCTCTTCGTTAAAAGGCTCCAAGCGGCGAAGAAATACGGGCAGAGCAAAAGGGTCACCGGACAAGCTTTGTTTAAGTCTGTGTAATCCACACACATCCGCCAGTGCCATTCTTCTTGCCTAACCGGCTTTTTGTTGCTTATACTTTGGATCAATATTGAGAGTGTGCTCAGCGAGTTCCCTCGGTACACCCGGCATGTCAGAAGGTTTCCATGCAAAGATGTCCCGGTTCTCACGAATGAACTAGATGAGCGCGCTTTCCTATTTGGGATCCAAGTTACTGCTGATGCTGAACTGTTTAGAAGTATCACCCGGGGTAAAGTCAACGAGCTTCATCTCAGCCGTCGACGTAAACTTCAGTGCCGGGTCATGCTCTGTAGTTGGCTTCTTCAGGGATGTCATATCCGCCGGGTCAACATTATCTTGATAAAATTTGAGCTCCTCTGCTGCACAGGACGACTCAGCATAAGCCGCGTCACCTTCTTCACACTCCAATGCTACTTTACGACTGCGATGTACAGTAATGGTGCCCTTGTAACCCGGCATCTTGAGCTGCAGATAAACATAACACAGCCGTGCCATAAACTTAGCATAAGCCGACCGTCCAAATAGAGCGTGGTACGGGCTCCGGCTCTTGACCACTTCAAACATCAACTTCTCATCTCGGGAGTCATGTTCATCTACAAAAGCCACCTCCAGCTCAATCCTGCCAACTGGGTAAGCCGACTTACCAGGGACGACTCCATGGAAAACAGTGTTGGATGTTCTCATATGTTTATCAGTCAATCCCATGCGCTGAAAGGTCTCGTAGTAAAGGATGTTGATGCTACTACCCCCATCCATGAGCACTTTGGTGAACTTATATCCACCAACTTGAGGCGCCACTACCAAAGCCAACTGACCCGGGTTATCGACCCGCGGAGGATGATCCTCCCTGCTCCATATGATGGGCTGCTCTGACTGTTGGGGAACGTAGTAATTTCAAAAAAATTCCTACGCACACGCAAGATCATGGTGATGTATAGCAATAGGAAGGGGAGTGTATCTTCATACCCTTGAAGATCGCTAAGCGGAAGCGTTTATCAACGCGGTTGATGTAGTTGTACGTCTTCACGATCCGACCGATCCAAGTACCGAATGCACGGCACCTCCGAGTTCTGCACACGTTCAGCTTGATGACGTCCTCGCCTTCTCGATCCAGCAAGACGGGCGAAGTAGTAGATGAGTTCCGGCAGCACGACGGCATGGTGACGCTATTGGTGAAGAACAATCTCCGCAGGGCTTCGCCTAAGCACTACGAAAACTATGACGAAGGATAAGCTAGAGGGGACGGGGTTGCCGGCACACGGCTTGGTGTTTCTTGATGTGTCTTTGGTGCTAGCCCTGTCCCTCTATTTATATTTTGAGACTTGGGGTCAAAACTTGGAGTAAAAGCCTCCACAAAGTCGGTTTCACCGGAAAGGCAAGAGTCCTTCTCGGACTCGGGGCGACGCCAGGGTTTCGGCGTCTGGACCCGAACGCCGAGGACCTGGCGTCGCCCTCGGACTCCATAAAACTTCCTTTTGCGCTTTCCAAAAACCTTGTGGGCTTTCCCCTTTGGCCCAAATAACGTGTTCTCGTACCCAAACATTTTGGGAAACATCCGGAACCCCTTCCGGTGAATTCCGGAACCCTTCCGGAGAGCAAACACTATTATCCCATATATCAAACTTTATCTCCGGACCATTTCGGAGTTCCTCGTCATGTCCATGATCTCATCTCGACTCGAACAACATTCGGTTACCAACATGCATAACTCATATAATACTATATCGTCAACGAAACGTTAAGCGTGCGGACCCTACGGGTTCGAGAACTATGTAGACATGACCAAGACACGTTTCCGGTCAATAACCAATAGCGGGACCTGGATGCCCATATTGGCTCCCACATGTTCTACGAAGATCTTTATCGGTCAAACCGCATAACAACATACGTTGTTCCCTTTGTTATCGGTATGTTACTTGCCCGAGATTCGATCGTCGGTATCCAATACTTAGTTCAATCTCGTTACCGGCAAGTCTCTTTACTCGTTACGTAATGCATCATCTCGTAACCAACTCATTGGTCACATTGCTTGCAAGGCTTATAGTGATGTGCATTATCGAGAGGGCCCAGAGATACCTCTCCGACAATCAGAGTGACAAAACCTAATTTCGAAATACGCCAACTCAACATGTACCTTTGGAGACACCTGTAGTACTCCTTTATAATCACGCAGTTACGTTGTGACGTTTGGTAGTACCCAAAGTGTTCCTCCGGTAAACGGGAGTTGCATAATTCTCATAGTTACAGGAACATGTATAAGTCATGAAGAAAGCAATAGCAATATACTAAACGATCAAGTGCTAGGCTAACGGAATGGGTCATGTCAATCACATCATT
Organism: Aegilops speltoides; assembly: GCA_021437245.1. NCBI lineage: Eukaryota > Viridiplantae > Streptophyta > Magnoliopsida > Poales > Poaceae > Aegilops > Aegilops speltoides. The sequence goes on along the minus strand of JAHHZJ010001086.1, from coordinate 60,093 downwards.
CTCCTAATGATGTGATCCCGTTAATCAAATGACAACACATGTTTATGGTTAGGAAACATAACCATCTTTGACTAATGAGCTAGTCAAGTAGAGGCATACTAGTGACATTATGTTTGTCTATGTATTCACACATGTATCATGTTTCCGGTTAATACAATTCTAGCATGAATAATAAACATTTATCATGAAATAAGGAAATAAATAATAACTTTATTATTGCCTCTAGGGCATATTTCCTTCAGTCTCCCACTTGCACTAGAGTCAATAATCTAGTTCACATCACCATGTGATTTAACATCAATATTCATATCTGTATATGATTAACACCCATAGTTCACATCGTCATGTGACCAACACCCAAAGGTTTTACTAGAGTCAATAATCTAGTTCACATTGCTATGTGATTAACACCCAAAGAGTACTAAGGTGTGATCATGTTTTGCTCGTGAGAGAAGCTTAGTCAACGGGTCTGTCATATTCAGAGCCGTATGTATTTTGCAAATATTCTATGTCTACAATGTTCTGCATGGAGCTACTCTAGCTAATTGCTCCCACTTTCAATATGTATCCAGATTGAGACTTAGAGTCATCTGGATCGGTGTAAAAGCTTGCATCGTTGTAACTTTTTACGGCGGGCTCTTTTATCACCTCCATAATCGAGAGTCATCTCCTTAGTCCCCAGTAAGGATATTCTTGACCGCTGTCCAGTGATCTACTCTTAGATCAAAATTGTATTCCTTTGTCAAACTCAGAGCAAGGTATACAATAGGTGCAGTTCACAAACATAGCATACTTTATAGAACCTATGACTGAGGCATAGGGAATGACTTTTCATTCTCTTTCTATTTTCTGCCATGGTCGGGTCTTGAGTCTTACTCAACTTCACACCTTTGCATCACAGGCAAGAACTCCTTCTTTGACTGTTCCATTTTGAACTATTTCAAAAATTTATCAAGGTATGTACTCATTGAAAAAATCTTATCAAGCGTTTTGAACTATCTATATAGATCTTGATGCTCAATGTGTAAGCAGCTTCACGGAGGTCTTGCTTTGAAAAACTCCTTTCAAAACACTCCTTTATGCTTTGCAGAATAATTCTACATTATTTCCGATCAACAATATGTCATTCACATATACTTATCAGAAATGCTGTAGTGCTCCCACTCACTTTCTTGTAAATACAGGCTTCTCCAAAAGTCTGTATAAAACCATATGCTTTGATCAACTCATCAAAACGTATATTCCAACTCCGAGATGCTTGCACCAGTCCATAGATGGATCGCTGGAGCTTGCACACTTTGTTAGCATCTTTAGGATTGACAAAACTTTCTGGTTGCATCATATACAACTCTTCTTTAATAAATCCATTAAAGAATGCAGTTTTGACATCCTTTTGCCAGATTTCATAAAATGTGGCAATTGCTAACATGATTCGGACAGACTTTAAGCATCGATATGAGTGAGAAAAAACTCATCGTAGTCAACATCTTGAACTTTGTCAAAAACCTTTTTCGACAAATCTAGCTTTGTAGATAGTAACACTACTATCAACGTCTGTCTTCCTCTTGAAGATCCATTTATTTTCTATGGCTTGCCGATCATCGGGAAAGTCAATCAAAGTCCACACTTTGGTCTCATATATGGATCCCATCTTAGATTTCATGGCCTCAAACCATTTCGCGGAATCTGGGCTCATCATCACTTCCTCATAGTTCGTAGGTTTACCACGGTCTAGTAACATGACTTTCAGAACAGGATTACCGTACCACTCTAGTGCGGACCGTACTCTGGAAGACCTACGAGGTTCTGTAGTAACTTGATCTGAAGTTTCATGATCAATATCATTAGCTTCCTCACTAATTGGTGTAGGAATCACTGGAACTGATTTCAGTGATGGACTATTTTCTAATTCAGGAGAAGGTACAGTTACCTCATCAAGTTCTACTTTCCTCCCACTCACTTCTTTCGAGAGAAACTCCTTCTCTAGAAAAGATCCATTTTTAGCAACGAATATCTTGCCTTCGGATCTATGATAGAAGGTGTACCCAATAGTTACTTTTTGGTATTCTATGAAGACGCACTTCTCCAATTTGGGTTTGAGCTTATCAGGATGAAACTTTTTCACATAAGCATCGCAGCCCTGAACTTTAAGAAACAACAACTTGGGTTTCTTGCTAAACCACAGTTCATATGCTGTCGTCTCAACAGATTTAGATGGTGCCCTTTTAATGTGAATGCAGCTGTCTCTAATGCATAACCCCAAAACAATATTGGTAAATCAGTAAGAGACATCATAGATCGCACCATATCCTATAAAGTCTTGATTCTGACGTTCGGACACACCATAACGTTGTGGTGTTCCGTGGCGTGAGCTGTGAAACTATTCCACATTGTTTTAATTGAAGACCAAACTCGTAACTCAAATATTCGTCTCCGCGATCAGATCGCAGAAACTTTATTTTCTTGTTACGACGATTTTTCCACTTCACTCTGAAATTCTTTGAACCTTTCAACTATTTCAGACTTATGTTTCATCAAGTAGATATACCCATATATGCTCAAATCATCTTGTGAAGGTCAAAAAAAATAACGATACTTGCCACGAGCATCAACACTCATTGGATTGCATACATCGGTATGTATTATTTCTAATAAGTCAGTAGCTCGTTCCATTGTTCCGAAGAACAGAGTTTCAGTCATCTTGCCCAAAATGCACGGTTTGCAAGCATCAAATGATTCATAACCAAGTGATTCCAAAAACCCATCAGCATGGAGTTTCTTCATACGCTTTACACCGATATGACCCAAACGGCAGAGCCACAAATAAGTTGCAATATCATTATTAACTTTGCATCTTTTGGCATCAATATTATGAATATGTGTATCACTACGATCGAGATCCAACAAACTATTTTCATTGGGTGTATGACCATTAAAGGTTTTATTCATGTAAATAGAACAACAATTATTCTCTGACTTTAAATGAATAACCATATTGCAATAAATATGATCAAATCATATTCATGCTCAACATAAACTCAAATAACATTTATTTAGGTTTAACACTAATCCCGAAAGTATAGGGAGTGTGCGATGATGATCATATCAATCTTGGAACTACTTCCAACACTGATTGTCACTTCCCCTTCAACTAGTCTCTATTTATTCTGTAATTCCTGTTTCGAGTTACTAATCTTAGCAACCGAACAAGTATCAAATACTCAGGGATTACTATAAACACTAGTAAGGCACACATCAATAACCTGTATATCAAATATACCCTTGTTCTCTTTGCCATCCTTCTTATCCACCAAATATTCAGGGCATTTCCGCTTCCAGTGACCATTTCCTTTGCAGTGTAAGCACTCAGTTTCAGGCTTTGGTCCAGCTTTGGGCTTCTTCGTGGGAGTGTCAACTTGCTTGTCATTCTACTTGAAGTTCCCCTTTCTTTTGCTTTGCCCTTTTCTTTAAACCAGTGATCTTGTAAACCATCAACACTTGATGCTCTTTTTTGATTTCTACCTTCGTCGATTTCAACATCACGAAGAGCTCAAGAATCATTTTTCGTCATCCCTTGCATATTATAGTTCATCACGAAGTTCTAGTAACTTAGTGATGGTGACTAGAGAATTCTGTCAATCACTATCTTATCTGGAAAATTAACTCCCACTTCATTCAAGCGATTGAAGTACCCAGACAATCTGAGCACATGCTCAGTAGTTGAGCAATTCTTCTCCATCTTTTAGCTATAGAACTTGTTGGAGAATTCATATCTCTCAACTCGGGTATTTGCTTGAAATATTAACTTCAATTCCTGGAACATCTACAATGGTCCATGACGTTCAAAATGTCTTTGAAGTCCCGATTCTAAGCTATTAAGCATGGTGCACTAAACTATCAAGTAGTCATCATATTGAGCTAGCCAAACGTTCATAACGTCTGCATCTGCTCCTGCAATAGGTATTTTACCTAGCGGTGCATCAAGGACATAATTCTTTTGCGCAACAATGAGGATAAACCTCAGATCACTGATCCAATCCGCATCATTGCTACTAACATTTTTCAACACAATTTTCTCTAGGAACATATCAAAATAAACATATGAAAGCAACAATGCAAGCTATTGATCTACAACATAATTTGCAAAATACTACCAGGACTAAGTTCATGACAAATTTAAGTTCAATTAATCATATTACTTAAGAACTCCCACTTAGACAGACATCTCTCTAGTCATTTAAGTGATCACGTGATCCAAATCAACTAAACCATGTCCGATCATCATGTGAGATGGAGTAGTTTTCAATGGTGAACATCACTATGTTGATCATATCTACTATATGATTCACGCTCGACCTTTCTGTCGCGCGCGATGGCGGGGCGCGGCACCTATGGGGCCGGGGACGGCCCCTTCGTGAGTTCGGTACGAGGGCGGAGGCTGCGCGGAGAGCAGATCGAGACGATGCACGCGGGGAATTTTTACCCAGCTTCGGGCCGCGATGGTCGCGTAAAACCCTACTGCTGCTTTGTGTTGTATTGCGCTTCGGGAGCTTGAAGAGCTACAGTAGCGGCTGCCCGAGCGTGAGAGTTGCAAATGAGTCGAAACTCGTGAGGGTAGCGAAATGATCGGACCCCCGCGAGAGTTGTGAATCATCGGAACCTCCTCTACGTTGTGCATGGGCCTCCTTTTATAGGGCAAGGGGTCACCGACAGGTGTCAACGTGGGGTAGAGGGGTAAAAATGTAAAAGAGGTGGTAGTTGGAGCAGTCGGGGAGCAGTGCAGCTACGATGCATGAGCAGTGGATTCTACCTACTTTTGACAGAGGGGACAAGAGCATTAAATGCCGTCGCCGTCGCCCCAAAAGCTCCGCCCTTGCGTCTCCGTTTGCCACGGCGATGGAGCCACCACCGTGGAGTGCCACCGCACCCCTCATGCAGCACAGCCACCGGCCACGCGTCTCTGGAGAAAGCTAAAGGCGACGCGTGGGCAGATGAGCTGGAGTGCGGGCACGCTGCGCAGCTCTCCCGGCAAGCACCTTGCCGGGGTCTTGATCTTGCCGGGCCCGGGAGCTTGTCGGGCTCTGTGACTTGCCGCTCCCCGGGCCCTTGCCGGGGCGCGTATAGCGCCGAGGCATGTCTTTTGTGATGTGATCTTCTAGTCTCCCCGGCGAGCTCCACTTGCCAGGGACTTGCGTGAGTGATGTAGTCTTTGAGCCTGGAACGGCCTTCCCGGCAAGCTCCTCTTGCCGGGGTCTTAAGCTTCTGTCTTGTACACTTTGTTCTTGAATGGCTTGGTAGTGGAGCAGGAATGGCCTCCGGCAAGCATTTGGTGGATCCAGCTGCGGGGAGCTGCAGCTGCCCGTGCACAAGTTGGGGTCTTGAGGTACCCCTACCTTAAATACACCGACAGAGCCCCGGGCTGGGCCACACACAGTGCCGAAGCGCTGTTGGGCCAGGCCCAAGACAATCTGCAGGGCACACGCGAAGCCCATGGCGCGTCGAATCTGCCAGATCCGCCGCTTCCCAAACAGCGCAGCGTCGATTCGGCGTCGTGGGAGGCGTGGGCGGCGCATGCAGCCTTTAAGGCATCCACCCCGTGATCGTGGCGCAGAGAGGGGTCGCTTCACCCGTCGCTCCGGCTCCGCTTTTTCGCCACGCGGCCCCCATGCATGGGGGTCGTGGGCGGCGAAGGTGGAAGGCCGAGCCGTCACGGGGCGGAGAGGGCGAGTCGGCCCCGCTCCTCTGGCCTTCTCGCCTTTTGATTGGTTGAGCGGGGCGGTTGAGTCCCCACCTCGCCCCTTTAAAAAGGGGCGGAAGGGGAGCACAATGGCCGCACTCATCCTCTTCTTCGTCTTCATCTTCTGTTCTCCTTGCCACCATGGAAGGAGGGAACCCCGGCTCTTCGACGGTGGCAGCGAGGGTCGCTTCTAGGCAGCGCACCACCCCCCGTCCCGCTCCCGTGGCGGTGGAGCCAGCCACGAGAGGGAGAGGGAGGGGGCGTGGCCGTGGACGAGGCCGAGGGCGTGGCCGAGGCGGCCGGGGGAGAGGCGGTCGTGGTGATGTGCCTCCCCCGTCCCCTCCGGCGTCTCCTGACCATGGCGCGGTCCACACCGGAGATGACCCCTGGGAGTTCTTCATCAAGCTTCGCCGGGCGCCTCGTCGCCGCCTCCGGCTGCCGGTCCCCTTGCGCAGCTCCTGGGGCACGGCGGCGTCACCGCCACGCCCTCCTAGGCGCTTCTTCCGCTCTTCCCCGACAAGCTCTTCTTGCCGGGGTCTCCTCTCCCCGGCAGGCTTATCTTGCCGGGAGCTCCTTGTCCTACCTCCTGAACTCCTGAACAGAGAAAAAGGAGAGGGATCACGGGCACCTTATCTTTTTAATTTGTAAGCCCTCGGGCATCAGCTGTATTTAAGAACTTGTAACCCTCTCTATCATGTTTTTCATCCACCATGGACTTGTACTAAACTGGATGTTTTTAATGAGAAGAGGGGAAAGCTTGCCGGACTGAGCCTTTTACTTGACTGCGTGTCTTGTGTGTTCTTACGCTATCGGGGAGCTTGCCGGGGCGAACACGCTTATCGGCCGCGGGACAGCCCGCTGGCGGTGTCGCTTCCGGCAAGCAACCTTGTCGGGCCAGTTGCGACGCTTAACTTGCTGAGCAGGCTCGAAAGCAAGATAAGGGTGCAGCGGCACACTTGTGTTTGTTGAGCGGACTCGGAAACAAACCAAGTACGCAACTGGACCACGACTCGGTTCCTCCACGTACGGGTTTTTGCAAGACACGCTCGTTCAAAGACGCAGCCCCGCATCTCCCAGTCCATAAGAGGATGCATGATGAGGGGATGAAAAACTTATCTGATACTGCAGCCCCCAGCAACTCTGGCTTGCCGGGGACGAACCTTGGCGCTCGCAGCCCCCAGCGAGGCTGGCTTGCCGAGGAGGAACCCTAGCACCCGCAGCCCCCGGCGACCCTGGCTTGCCGGGCCCCAGGCGCTGGTGTGATCTTTCGGTCCCTCCTTATTACTGCAATTTCAGCCATGGAAACAACTGAGGTAGACACGCAACTGCTTCATGTATATGCATGTATATATAAATCTTGACTATGCAATACGATGCCGTGGCTTGTCCCCTCGTATGTTTGTGCTCTACGCTCTCGGGGAGCTTGCCGGGGCGAACACGCTTGCCGCGGGACAGCCCGCTGGCGGTGTTGCTTCCGGCAAGCAACCTTGCCGGGCCAGTTGCGACGCTTAACTTGCTGAGCAGGCTCGGAAGCAAGATAAGGGTGCGGCAGCACACTTGTGTTTGTTGAGCGGACTCGGAAACAAAACAAGTACGCAACTGGACCACGACTCGGCTCCTCTCGCGCCCAAGTTTCTCATACGAAGGACGCCTCATGGCAGGGCTCGCGACGTTATACCCTCTGCCCTACATCCTTTGTGCGCTTTCACCCTACGCTTCTAGGTAACTTGCCGGTGCTTGACACGCTTGCTGAGTGCGGAACATCAGCAGCCCGCTTGGCTGGTGCCGCTTCCGGCAAGCAACCTTGCCGCTTCCGGTCGCGACGCGCTTAACTTGCTGAACAGGCTCGAATCGAAACGAGGGCGCGAAGCTGGTCACGGCTCACTCTTAACTCGCTGAGCGTGTTCGAAGCAGAGTAAGGGTGCGACCATTCACAGGCAGGCTCCTCCGCGCACGGGTTTCGCATACAAAGGACGAATGTACGAGGGATATAACATAAAAAGACATGGAATTAAAAAGTGCTCTGCACGAAGGCTCGAGCAACTTAGCTTTTCTTTTTCTTGTTTCTCTGCACTTGCTGGTGGAGCTTAATGGCGCGTCCTTGGCGACGGCGCAGCACCCTGGGGAGGCGCGTTTGCCAGAACAAGCACCAGTGCTGTCTTTGCCGGGCTTATAGCGTTCCGAGGAGCCGCGCTTGTCGGAGTAAGCACCAGAGCCGTCCCCGCCGGACTTAGAGCTCGATGGCGCGTCCTCGGCGACAGCATGGCGCTCAAGGAGATCGCTTGCGGGCGTAGGGGAGCGGGAGCGGCGGCGCGAGGTACGTAACATGCTCGGACCCCTAGTAGCGATAGGAGGAGCAAAGTTCTCCCTCGGCACCTTCGCTTTGCCCATGCATGGACAGCGGTCCGGAGCATCCCGCGAGCCCCCGGCATGTTCTTGCCCCAGCGTGCGAGCACCACGTCTTATGGCACGGCGCTGCTGGGTCGTCAGGCGTTGAGATGGACGTGGATCCATGGAGACCGGGGCGCGGTCATCCGTCCCATCCCTGGATCTGGTGGCGCTGCGAGTACCCTCGCTAGTGTCCACCCTTCCGCCGGCGTCCCCTCCGCCTACCGCTGGCTCCGGTGGCGGCGGGTGAGACGCAGACGGGTCTGCAACCCTGGAGGTCCTCGTCTCCGGGGCCATGGCGCAGTTGTCGATGAAGTCGCTGATGAAACCGGAAATGTTGATGAAGACAGCGGCTGCGCGAACGCTGGATCAGGTCCGCACAACCTCGACGCCCCCTACCTGGCGCGCCAGAGATGTCGCGCGTGATGGCGGGGCGCGGCACCTATGGGGCCGGGGACGGCCCCTTCGTGAGTTCGGTACGAGGGCGGAGGCTGCGCGGAGAGCGGTCGAGGCGATGCGCGAGGATTTTACCCAGCCGGGCGCGATGGTCGCGTAAAACCCTACTGCTGCTTTGTGTTGTATTGCGCTTCGGGAGCTTGAAGAGCTACAGTAGCGGCTGCCCGAGCGTGAGAGTTGCAAATGAGTCGAACCTCGTGAGGGTAGCGAAATGATCGGACCCCCGCGAGAGTTGTGAATCATCGGAACCTCCTCTACGTTGTGCATGGGCCTCCTTTTATAGGGCAAGGGGTCACCGACAGGTGTCAACGTAGGGTAGAGGGGTAAAAATGTAAAAGAGGTGGTAGTTGGAACAGTGCGGGAACAGTGCAGCTACGATTGCATGAGCAGTGGATTCTACCTACTTTTGACAGAGGGGGACAAGAGCATTAAATGCCCGTCGCCGTCGCCCCAAAAGCTCCCGCCCTTGCGTCTCCGTTTGCCACGGCGATGGAGCCACCACCGTGGAGTGCCACCGCACCCCTCATGCAGCACAGCCACCGGCCACGCGTCTCTGGAGAAAGCTAAAGGCGACGCGTGGGCAGATGAGCTGGAGTGCGGGCATGCTGCGCAGCTCTCCCGGCAAGCACCTTGCCGGGGTCTTGATCTTGCCGGGCCCGGGAGCTTGTCGGGCTCTGTGACTTGCCGCTCCCCGGGCCCTTGCCGGGGCGCGTATAGCGCCGAGGCATGTCTTTTGTGATGTGATCTTCTAGTCTCCCCGGCGAGCTCCACTTGCCAGGGACTTGCGTGAGTGATGTAGTCTTTGAGCCTGGAACGGCCTTCCCGGCAAGCTCCTCTTGCCGGGGTCTTAAGCTTCTGTCTTGTACACTTTGTTCTTGAATGGCTTGGTAGTGGAGCAGGAATGGCCTCCGGCAAGCATTTGGTGGATCCAGCTGCGGGGAGCTGCAGCTGCCCGTGCACAAGTTGGGGTACTGAGGTACCCCCTACCTTAGTACACCGACACTTTCGGTCTCCGTGTTCTGAGGCCATATCTGTATATGCTAGGCTTGTCAAGTTTAACCTGAGTATTCCGTGTGTGCAACTGTTTTGCACCCGTTGTATTTGAACGTAGCGCCTATCACACCCGATCATCACGTGGTGTCTCAAAGACGAAGAACTTTCTACAACGTGCATACTCAGGGAGAACACTTCTTGATAATTTTAGTGAGAGATCATCTTAAAATGCTACCGTCAATCAAACCAAGATAAGATGCATAAAGGATAAACATCACATGCAATCAATATAAGTGATATGATATGGCCATCATCATCTTGTGCTTGTGATCTCCATCTTCAAAGCACCGTCGTGATCACCATCGTCGCCGGTAGCGACACCTTGATCTCCATCGTAGCATCATTGTCGTTCGCCATCTATTGCTTCTCGACTATCGCTATCGCTTAGTGATAAAGTAAAGCAATTACAGATGCGTTGCATTTCATACAATAAGCGACAACCATATGGCTCCTGCCATTGCCGATAACCGGTTACAAAACATGATCATCTCATACAATAAAATATAGCATCACATCTTGACCATATCACATCACAACATGCCCTGCAAAAACAAGTTAGACGTCCTCTACTTTGTTCTTGCAAATTTTACGTGGCTGCTACGGGCTTAGCAAGAACCGTTCTTACCTACACATCAAAACCACAACGATAGTTCGTCAAGTTAGTGCTGTTTTAACCTTCGCAACGACCGGGCGTAGCCACACTCGATTCAGCTAAAGTGAGAGAGACAGACACCCGCCAGCCACCTTTAAGCACGAGTGCTCGTAGCAGTGAAACCAGTCTCGCGTAGCTGCGTCGCCTAAAGTCGGTCCGGGCCGCTTCATCTCACAATACTGCCGAACCAAAGTATGACATGCTGGTAAGCAGTATGACTTGTATCGCCCACAACTCACTTGTGTTCTACTCGTGCATATAACATCAACGCATAAAACCAGGCTCGGATGCCACTGTTGGGGAACGTAGTAATTTCAAAAAAATTCCTACGCACACGCAAGATCATGGTGATGTATAGCAACGGGAAGGGGAGTGTATCTTCATACCCTTGAAGATCGCTAAGCGGAAGCGTTTATCAACGCGGTTGATGTAGTCGTACGTCTTCACGATCCGACCGATCCAAGTACCGAACGCACGGCACCTCCAAGTTCTGCACACGTTCAGCTCGATGACGTCCTCGTCTTCTCGATCCAGCAAGACGGGCGAAGTAGTAGATGAGTTCCGGCAGCACGACGGCGTGGTGACGGTGTTGGTGAAGAACAATCTCCGCGGGGCTTCGCCTAAGCACTACGAAAACTATGACGGAGGATAAACTAGAGGGGACGGGGTTACCGGCACACGGCTTGGTGTTTCTTGATGTGTCTTTGGTGCTAGCCCTGTCCCTCTATTTATATGTTGAGCCTTGGGATCGAAACTTGGAGTAAAAGCCTCCACAAAGTCGGTTTCACCCGAAAGGCAAGAGTCCTTCTCGGACTCCAGGGCCAGACGCCAGGGTTCCCGGCGTCTGGCCCCTGGACTCCGCAAAACTTCCTTTTGCGCTTTCCAAAAACCTTGTGGGCTTTCCCCTTTGGCCCAAATAACGTGTTCTCGTACCCAAACATTTCGGGAAACATCCGGAACCCCTTCCGGTGAATTCCGGAACCCTTCCGGAGATCAAACACTATTATCCCATATATCAAACTTTATCTCCGGACCATTCCGGAGTTCCTCGTCATGTCCATGATCTCATCCGGGACTCCGAACAACATTCGGTTACCAACATGCATAACTCATATAATACTATATCGTCAATGAAACGTAAAGCATGGGGACCCTATGGGTTCGAGAACTATGTAGACATGACCGAGACACGTTTCCGGTCAATAACCAATAGCGGGACCTGGATGCCCATATTGGCTTCCACATATTCTACGAAGATCTTTATCGGTCAAACCGCATAACAACATACGTTGTTCCCTTTGTCATCGGTATGTTACTTGCCCGAGATTCGATCGTCGGTATCCAATACTTAGTTCAATCTCGTTACCGGCAAGTCACTTTACTCGTTACGTGATGCATCATCCTGTAACCAACTCATTGGTCACATTGCTTGCAAGGCTTATAGTGATGTGCATTACCGAGAGGGCCCAGAGATACCTCTCCGACAATCGGAGTGACAAAACCTAATCTCGAAATACGCCAACTCAACATGTACCTTTGGAGACACCTGTAGTACTCCTTTATAATCACCCAGTTACGCTGTGACGTTTGGTAGTACCCAAAGTGTTCCTCTGGTAAACGGGAGTTGCATAATTCTCATTGTTAGAGGAACATGTATAAGTCATGAAGAAAGCAATAGCAATATACTAAACGATCAAGTGCTAGGCTAACGGAATGGGTCATGTCAATCACATCATTCTCCTAATGATGTGATCCCGTTAATCAAATGACAACACATGTCTATGGTTAGGAAACATAACCATCTTTGACTAATGAGCTAGTCAAGTAGAGGCATACTAGTGACGTTATGTTTGTCTATGTATTCACACATGTATCATGTTTCCGGTTAATACAATTCTAGCATGAATAATAAACATTTATCATGAAATAAGGAAATAAATAATAACTTTATTATTGCCTCTAGGGCATATTTCCTTCACTGACCACCTTAAATAATGAGGAACTGCCGGCTCAATGGAATTCACAGCCCTCTTATGAACCTTCTGGTCACGTTTGCACAAGCTAGTGGTAAACACGTGATACTGTCCACCACTCAACTGCTTCGGATGGCATTGATAACCCGACTGTTGCTGCTGTTGTCCACCTTGACCAGACACTGCTGATTGTTACCACCTAAATGTCCCTGGAAGCCGGAATTTTTGAACCGCCGCCCGGGCCATGAAAGCTGCCGGCCCCTGAGCCGCCACCAGATCCTTGACCGCCGTCGAAGGTGTTAGAATTTTTAAACGCCTTCATGATCGCGCAATCCTTCCATAGATGTGTGGCGGGGCGCTCCCGGGTGCCATGCTTTGGGCAGGGCTCATTGAGTAACTGCTCAAGAGATGGGCCTGCCCCGCCAGACCGAGGCGGCTTACCCTTATATCTCTTATTGTTAACCCGTGCATTGGCATTGGCCACAAACTCCGGGTTACCGTCCGCCTTGCGCTTATTACCGCCTTGATTCCCCGGGTTATGCTGCTGACTCTTTCCATTGCTGTTCCTTTTTCCCTTCCCTGTCTTCTCATCGTTAGACGCGGGATCCTTGGTACTATCAGAATCGGCGTATTTGACTAAAGCTGCCATCAGCGTACCCATATCCGTGAGGTCACGCTTAAGGCGCCCCAGTTTCATCCTCAGCGGCTCAAAACGGCAATTCTTCTCCAGCATAAGAACTGCAGACCCGTCGTCCATCTTGTTGGAAGAATGAATTATCTCCTTGACCCGGCGTACCCAATGGGTGGTGGACTCACCTTGAAAGTGCGTTATATCGACTAGAGGGGGGGTGAATAGGCGATTTTTATGAATTTCTTCACTGAGGAATTTGCCGGTGAGGAAATTCCTTAGGAAGAATTACTTGTAGCGGAATATGTACTCAGAAGTAAACATAACGGGATACACACATAGTCAGCATGATGAAATGAAGACTAAGACAGAGTACGGAAAGCGTAAACACAGGATAACAAGATGAAGACAAACAGATGAAGAAATTGAACGAGGAATTTGTGAAAGTCTTGATCAAAGTCTTCAAGCACAGATATGAACAACATTCAACACAAGAATGAGGAATGAATGAGTTGAGCAAATAGAACCAGATCGGTTGGTGAAGACAATGATTTGGTAAACCAGTTCCAACTGCTGTCTCGGTTATGCGTCTGGTTGGAGCGGTGAGTATTTAAACTCGAGGACACACAGTCCGGACACCCGATCATCGAGCCGCAACTCAGGACACCCAGTCCTCACCGTATTCTCCTTGAACTAAGACCACGCAGGCCTCGTCCAATCACTCGTGGTAAGTCTTGGTGACTTCAAACCTTCACAGACTTGGTCACTCGGCGATCCACAATTCCTCTTGGATGCTCTAGACCTTGGCGCCTAACCGTGCGGAAGAAGCACAGTCTTCAAAGGTAATGGCGTCGGATCCACGCAGGATCAATTTCTTCAGCGATGCTCAATCACTTGGGGTTTGTGTGGGTTTGGTTTTGGGATTTTCCTCACTTGATGATTTTCGCTCAAAGTCCTCGGAGGATGGGTTGCTCTCAAATGACAAGTGTCAAGTTCTCTCGGAGCAGCCAACCAACTAGTGGTTGTAGGGGCGGCTATTTATAGGCTAGGGAGCAGCCCGACATGATAAGACATAAATGCCCTTCAATGATATGACCGTTAGGTGGATAAGATATTTTGGTCCGCCGTGCATGACACAAAGAACGGTCGGAAATTTGACTCTCAAATTCCTCGGGGCTATCATGTTCCTCATCGTGTAGGCAATTCGCCTTTGGCGAATTCCTAACTCCTCGATCGAGAAAGTCATCGATGACGGTAAGAACTGTGTCTCTCATCCTCAAGAATTTGACTGAATCTGTATGAGATTTCAATGGCTTCACTCGAAGGTATTGGTAGGTGTAGGATTTTGAGTTGAGCATCACATGGAAATTTTTCCTTAGTATTTCCTCGACCCCTTTAACGATGACGGTGTTTCCTATGACTCAAGAAAGAGAAAATGAAACTATAAAACAAAAGTCTTCACGCTTCATATTCCTCGAATGAATATCAAGTCTTCAAGGTCACACCAAATTCTTCACTTTCAAAGTCTTGAAAAGTCTTGAGAATATCAAAGTCTTGATTGAAGAACTTCATTTTTAGGGTCGACTTTCTCTGTAAATATCAAACTCCTCATAGACTTATAGACCTGTGTACACTCACAAACGCATCAGTTACTTAACCTATAAGTCTTCAATACACCAAAATCACTAAGGGGCACTAGATGCACTTACAATCTCCCCCTTTTTGGTGATTGATGACAACATAGGTTATGTTTTCAACGGGGATAAACATATGAAGTGTAAATACTGATATTGAGGAATTTGATTGCAAGATATAGAAGAACTCCCCCTGAATATGTGCATAATGAGGAATTTGCTTTTGAGGCAATGCACATTTGAAGAATTGAATCATAGAGATCTCCCCCTATATCTTGTAATTCATACACGCATTTGATATATAATATGAAGAATTTGAAATGCATGATGAAATATGGTGCCTGATGAGATTCAGCATGCATGCAATAATATTGACTAGGAATAAGCATGCAGAATATCACATCAAAAGTTTCAGAGCTCAAATATCACATTCATAGTTTAGTGCTTCAAAAGCATCAGAGCATAACACGTATCAAAATCAGAGCATCAAACGTATCAAAGCACGATCAAAAGTATCAAGGCACCATCGGATTTAAGATTACAACTCGATCCAATAAAAAGTTTCGGAAGAACGAGAGTTGTAACTTAATAAAAACGCCCATAATATAAACCCGCTTGAAGACTAACTCAGATTTCTCCCCTTTGTCATCAAATGACCAAAAGGATCGACACTGAGGACTAACGCCCCTGAAGATTTTCAAGTTGATGGAGGAGCGCCAGCGTTGTCGGGGTTGGATGTTGAAGTAGGGCCTGCCGCAATGTCGTTCAAATCTTCATATTCATCAGTTTCACGCGATGAAGAATAAGAGCTGGCCACCAGATCAGGAACTTTGACTCTCTTGAATTTCTTCGGAGGTGGTGCAGACCAGTCAAATGCTTCCTGAAGACCCATAGTCTTCAATTCTTCCGCGGAATAGACATGATTAAGAATAGCCCAGGTGCGGTTGAGGGTTTCATGAAGGTAGTACTGATTTTTCTTCACTGCATTGTGTGTTGAGGTCATGTTGTGAAGAATTGCAGCAAATTGACGCTTCACCCATTTCTGATTGTGATCAACCTTCTGATGAAGGCGAGGGTAACTCACGATCACCATCACCACAGGTGCGCTTGCTTGAGGCTGTTGCTTGGTTGAGGTATTTGCGGCAGTGTCATGCATTGCAGAATCATCATTGGTGGAGTAAGATGCAGCCTTGCGAAATTGACCATCCAATGGACGAGTTCCTTCATCAATCACAGCGGCTGCCTTGCCCTTATCATCAGATGATGAAACTGGTCGCTTGAGGACTTCAATGGGCGGCAAGTAGCTGCCATGATTGAGTGTCGACCTTGTAGTTCAAAGGAAGATCTTGCCCTTATGAATCTCATGATCCAAGGCGCATATGGCTTCAGCTCAAAAGGTGACATTGCAACATTGGCTAGAGTCCTCATGAAGAAATCATGGAAGTTGACAGGAACGCCATGAATGATATTGAAAAGCATGTTCTTCATGATGCCAACGACATCTTCTTCATTTGAGTCGTGGCCTTTGATGGGACTCATTGTCTTCGTCAAGATTCTATAGACGGTCTGAGGCACATACAGCAATTCCTTGACGAGGAATTTGGTTCGAGGGGCCTGTCCTAGCTTCAGCGGCTTCATAAGCACTTGCATAAAGTGATCAGACAGTTCATGGTCATTGTAGATGCAACGTGCAGTTTCATGGGGAGGATCAAGAGGAAGGACACGAAGCAATTCAGTTGCTGGTGCCTTGTAGTGAGTATTCTCTGTCATCCAATCCAGTACCCATGAGTTGATATCTTGACATCTCCAAGATGTGCGGTGGCATAGAATCAAGAATGAGTTCTTCATTCCATCGCGGATATCGGTCTGAAATTCAGCAGCCCTGCATCATGAAGAACATGGAGTACTGGCTCGAAGCACGGCAGTGATTCCATATCCACATGAGGAATATGCTCATGGTCGAAGATCTTGTCCTTGTCAAACAGCACTGAGGAATAGAAGTTTGCTTGAGTGGGAGTCCAGAAGCGTCTTTTCCTCATACGAGCTGAGTCATAAGGATTATAAGCAGTGAAGAACACATGCTCAGAAAAGAAGTCTTCAGCCTTGAATTTTTGCTTGCTAGAGAACGGATTCTTCGGTTTGGGCATAGGAATATCAGTGATTTGCAACACAACCTCGGGAATCGCGATCTCAGGTTCTTCAGGCTGAGGAATTTCTGGTTCCTCTCCTTGTGCAATTTGAGGATCAGCAGTGGGTTCTTCAGCGCTAGTGGCTGGAATTTCTTCATTGACAGACGATGTGGGATGAGTTTCTTCAGAGCCCAATTGAACAGTTGTAGCCGGGGACAGAGGAACTTGTAGAATCGGAGTGAAGAGAGGAGTATTGGGATCTTGACTTTCCCAAAAGTCATCGTTCATCACTGGTGTAGTGCACCCAATATCCACATCTTCATCTTCTTTTTCAATTTCCTCAACACCTGCCTCTTCAGCAGTGAACTGAGGCATGGGTGAGAAAACAACTGGAGTTGAAGGGAAAGCTTCCACTTCAATTTCTTCATCAAGCTGTTCTGAGGTAGCAACAGATTGATTTTCTTCATCAGATCCGCTTGGGATCTTGTAATCTTCTCCATAAGGAACAATTTCCTTGGACGACATGGAGGAGATGGGAATGGCATCAATAGGATTTTCAATCGAGCTGGTCATTGGCTTCATTTTCTTCGCAGCCGAAGAATTTGACGCAGCTGATGCCTTCCTTTTCTTCATTGCAGCTCATTCTGCAGCCTTTGTCTTCTTCACTTCATAAGCAGAAGGAAGAATTGGAGTTGGTGTTGGCGCAGGAGGAGCTGAGGATGATGGTACAGTTTCTTGAGCGCATGGCGCAATGATTGCCTGTTTCCTTCAGATTCTTGAGCGCACCACTAGTGGATGCCACAGGAATTTGTTCAGCGGCTGGAATGGAGTCATCAGCCACGGAACTTGTGTTCTCATCAAGACGCTGAAAGTCATCAGCGATCTTGGCATGTTCTTCAAAGCGGCTGAGCGAGTCTTGACTGAGGATTTTCTTGTTGCGATGGAGCTACAACAGTTGTCATTTTCTTCGTCAAATTGATTTAATCTCACCTTGGCTCCTTGCCAATCAGCATTATAAGCATCGAAATCCTTGCTGAGGGCTTGGATTTCTGATTGAGCTTTGAGAAGTTCTTCAGGAGTCAAGTTGACGATGTTCTTCCTCAGAAGCTTCTCCTTTCTGGCTTGTGTTCTCTTGATCTCACGAGCCTTTTCAAATTTCCATTTCTCTTCAGCAATGAAATGGTTCAGCATATGACTTTGACCAGGAGTCAGTGGCAGATCCGGCATGGGAGTGTTTGGATCCTGATGCCACAGGTCGATGAAGTCAAGGATCTTCTTCGGATCCAAAAGCAGAGGCACAGTTGTTCTTTTGGCTCTAGCGGCCTTGGTCAGTCTGTCTCTGATGATTTCTGCAAGTTCTTCATCAGAAGCTTCATCATCAGAGGGTACGTTGAATGCAACCTTTTTCTTCTTTGGACTTGGCTGTTGCTTTTGTCTTCAGCAGAGAGGGGCCTGTTGAGGACATTGGTGCAGTTGAGGAACTTGCTGAGACACCAGAAGCAATTGAGAAACCCTGAGTCCTTTGACATGTAGCCAGATGTACAGGAGTTGAGGACTTGGAGGGAGCTGCTGAGGAGTTTGAATGAGCAGCATCAGTCTGAGGAATTTGCCGTGAGGGCGCGACTGAGGAACTGGGCCGTGAGGGCGCTGACGGTGAAGCACTTGGCTTGCGAGCAGGCTTCTTCGGCATTGATTTCCTCGGCTTGACCGAGGGCTCAGCGGCAGCAGCAGCAGAATCCTCATTGAATTTCCTCACTGCCTCCTTGGCATGTCTTGCCAATTTGGTTTGGCACCTGGACCATTCTTCAGGAAAGTCTTCACCACGCTTGATGCTGGTGGGATCAGCGACTTGGCTAGGTGCCAGTGGAGCTCTTGGGCATGGAGGATTTAAGGCGAATTTCCTCATGTACTTGGGAGTAACATAGCGGTATTCCCTCCATTCTCGTGCCCATCTTCTTTCTATCCTTTGTATGCGCACTTTGCGCTGATTTTTGGTCTCCTTGCCAAACTTGGATTCATCAGGTGTGCAGTAGTCTTTGTATATTTCCTATGGAATCTCAAAGGCAGTCATGACCTCCGGTTTCTTTCCTCCCTTCTACGGTCTCTTGCCTTCTGCCATTTTCTTCAGATGAGGAATTTGAACAATAGAGCACTCTGAAGAAGTATGCAGTTTTTCTTCGAGGAATGCTGCAAATGAGTTAAGTTGATGAGAACCTAGTGATTCAGCAGCGGACATGAGTACTGTGAGCAGAGTGTAGGTGCGAGGAATTTGGAGAGGTCATATCGTTCTCGATGATTTTTCAAAAGAACAAGTTTTGAGGAATTTGACCAGTTGAGCCTTGAGGAATTTCACTAAGCGTTTTGTCTCAGGTTCCAGAGTTGTACAGATTGAAAATCCGCACAATTGAGGAATCTTGAAGAATTGAATGCTTAGAGAGATAAATCAAGAGCATACAGTGTGTGAGGTGTTCATATGTGAAGATTTGAAGAACAAAAACACCTTTGAAGATTTTCAGAAAGATTTGAGAATCAACGCGAGTAATAAAAGTGACTTTTAATTACCCAAACTAAAGAACACGACGAACAGGAATGAACTGTAGTGAAGTTCGTCACGTTAGATCTCCCACGCCCTAACTTGGCAGAGGGAGACGGCTACGGCGGCGGCGGAGTGAAGAATTCCGCGGCCGGCGCGAGTACGATGGCGATGAGGTCGAGGCAGTGAAGCTTTTCCTCACCGGCGGCGATGGAGTAGCGGCGGCGCTAGGGTTTGAGGAGAGCTCGAGCGAGAGACAGCGACCGAGCAGAGTAAATGAAGTAAGGAAGGGAGAGGGGTATTTATAGCCACTGTGAAAACTGTTCGCCCGAAGATTTTGGGATGAACATGCCCCTGCCCTTTCTTCTTCACACGACATGTGTCACCCACGTACTGTGCAGATGAGATCGTGTAAGATCGTGGGTAATTAAACTAATACATCGTGGGATGCAGAACGGTTTGAGCGGTAAAACCGAAAACTTGGATAAGATTTGTTTAAAAGTTTCGTTCGCAATTTCTTCAGCTGTCAAGGACACAGTGAAGACTTTGAACGAGTTTCAATCAGAACGCACATGAAGAATTTGTGAATAGATTGGATTGAGTATAGCATAGAGGGGGAAGGGTCCGATCACATTCACTTAGCAGAAATAGCAACTTGAAGAAATAGCAATAAGTGAATGCTGTAGAGGACATAAACTCATATATATATATATATATCCAATGAAGAAAAACGACGGAAACATTGAAGATTTTGCAAAGTTGAAGAATTTGAAAAACTGAGGAATTTCAAAAATGAGGAAAAACTCAAATTGAAGAGTTTCAACTTTTGTGGTGGCGTAGCCCACCGTATAAGAATGATGATTTCAGACACCGCGTAAAATTGTTGTAGGGTTCTGAGAATCAAATTCTTCATTAATTTCATCACACTTAGAGTGTTATTCTTCATTGATTGAGGAACAACGTTTCTTCATGTGTTGCACATCTAAGTCATCAATTATGCATAAGGGTTAGGATGTGTGTCCTTTTCAAAGAACATTCGAAGATTCTAAGATATTTAGCTCACACCGCAACCTGCTAAATCTCTTCTCATCCAAGGGCTTAGTGAAGATATCAGCTAGCTGTTCTTCAGTCTTCACATGCTCGATGGAGATATCGCCCTTCAACAGATGATCACGAAGAAAATGATGACGAATCTGGATGTGCTTAGTCTTCGAGTGCTGAACTGGGTTGTGAGCAATTTTGATGGCACTCTCATTGTCGCAGAGGAGAGGCACATTCTTCACGTTGACGCCATAGTCCTTGAGGTTTGCTTCATCCAAAGCGATTGAGCACAGCATGAGCCAGCAGCAATGTATTCAGCTTCAGCGATGAGCGGTGATACACAGCCTGCTTTCTTCGAGGACCAACGGACCAAAGATCGTCCGAGGAAATGACAAGTGCGGATGTTGACTTGCGGTCCACACGATCACCAAAGATAGTCGAGTCGAGAATATCCAATGAGATCAAAAGCGAGCCCTTGGGGTACCATAATCCTAGTGTTGGTGTGTGAGCTAGATATCGAAGAATATGCTTCATAGCCTTATGGTGTGATTCCTTGGTGCAGCTTGAAATCGGGCACACATGCAAACACTAAGCATTATATCTGGCCTAGATGCACATAAGTACAATAAAGAAGCAATCATGGGCGGTATACCTTGTGATCAAGTCAATACCATTTTCATCGATTGCATAGATGGCCATTTGTGGGCATAGGAATTTTGACGCCTTTGCAATCTTGCATGCGAATTTCCTCAAGACATCTTTGAGGTATTTCTCTGAGATATGAATATGCCATTGTGCTGTTGACGAATTTGAAGACCTAAGAAGAATTTCAACTCTCCCATCATAGACATTTGATATTCTTCACTCATCATATAGGCAAATTCATCACTATATCGTTGGTTAGTACACCCAAATATAATATCATCAACATATATTTGGCACACAAACAGTTCACCATCATATGATTTAGTAAATAGAGTAGGGTCGAGTGAACCGGGTGTGAAGCCATTCTTCACGAAGAATTCCATCAATGTGTCATACCACGCCCGAGGGGCTTGCTTGAGGCCATAGAGGGCCTTATTGAGTCTGAAGACTTTGTCAGGATTCTTGGGATCTTCAAAACCTGGGGGTTGAGCAACATATACTTCTTCCTCAAGCTTACCATTGAGGAATGCACTTATCACATCCATTTGATATAAGATGATATCATGATGGTTAGCATAGGAAAGTAAAATGCGAATAGCCTCAAGTCTAGCAACAGGTGCAAAAGTTTCATCAAAATCAATTCCTTCAACCTGTGTGTAGCCTTGAGCTACTAGTCGTGCCTTATTCCTCACCACAAGGCCATTTTCATCTTGCTTGTTGCGGTAGATCCACTTTGTGCCAATGATATTATGCTTGCGAGGATCCGGGCGATTGACCAATTCCCTTGACATTGTTCAACTCGAATCGATGTAATTCTTCTTGCATCGCTTTGAATCCACTCCGGCTCGAAAATGCTTCATCTACCTTAGTGGGCTCTGAGATAGAAACAAAAGCATAGTGCCCACAAAAGTTAGATAAATGTGAGGCTTTTGAGCGGGTGAGAGGACTGGTGCGCTAATGTCATCGATGATCTTCTCCACTTGCACTTCTTTTGCAGCGTGGATGAGTTGGTTGTGGCCGAGGATTTTGATCAGCATTTTCTTCACACCATTTTCCTCATCATGTTCTTGGTGTATCACTCGACGTTCTTCATGAACAGGAATGAATTCTTCAAAGAGATTCTTGATGAGGAATGACATCCTCAGTTGCCTTGAGCTTGATAGCATCCTCAGGTGTTGGTTCATCTAACACAGAAGGTAGGTGCTCTCTTTGCGAGCCATTAGTTTCATCGAATCGCACATCTACAATGTCAACAATCTTGTGAAGAACAATGTTGAAGACTCTGTAGGTGTGCGAGTCCTTTCCGTAACCAAACATAAAACCTTTATGTGCTTTCGGTGCAAATTTAGAGTTGTGGTGAGGATCTCTAATCCAACATTTAGCACCGAAGACTTTGAAATAACTCACATTGGGTTTCTTGTCAGTGAGGAGTTCATAGGCAGTCTTCTTGAAGAAGTTGTGAAGATATACTCTGTTTATGATGTGGCAGGCAGTATCAATTGCATCAATCCAGAAACGCTGAGGCGTTTTGTATTCATCAAGCATAGTGCGAGCCATCTCAACAAGAGTTCTGTTCTTGCGCTCCACGACGCCATTCTCGCCGAGGAGTATAGGGAGCAGATAATTCATGAGTAATACCAAGTTCATCAAGATAGGCATCAAGACCAGAATTCTTGAACTCGGTTCCATTGTCACTTCGATATGCTTGATCTTCACACCAAAGTTGGTTGAAGCCCTCGAGGAAAATCGTTTGAAGACTTCCTGCACTTCATGTTTGTAAGTAACAATGTGTACCCATGTATATCGAGAATAATCATCAACAATGACAAAACCATATAGAGATGCATCATTAGTGACCGCTGAATAATGGTTAGGTCCAAGAGGTCCATGTGAAGCAATTCGAATGGACGGGTAGTGGTCATGATAGTCTTCGCCGGATGCTTGGCCTTGGTCATTTTTCCGCTTCAGATGCTCCGCATAAGTGATCCTTGAGGAATTTGACATTCTCAATGCCAATGACATGCTTCTTCTTCGCAAGCGTGTTCAAATTCCTCATGCTGCATGACCAAGTCGTCGATGCCATAGCCAGCCTTCGAAGCTTTTGCAAGTAGACACACGGCTGGTTGTGGTCCCAGAGAAAATCAACAATATCTGATCTCCTCTCCTAAAGCCTTGAAGACTTTGGAATTGTCGACTTCCATAATCACAACACAGCGATATTTGCCAAAGACAACAACCATATCAAGATCACAAAGCATTGAGATCGACATGAGATTGTATCCTAAGGACTCAACAAGCATGACTTTGTCCATGTGCTTATCCTTAGAGATAGCAACCTTACCAAGACCCAATACGACTTTTGCCTTTGTCAAGAAAGATGATATGCTTCAGAGGTGACGGTGATAAGGGAGCATCCATCAATAGATTCTTGTCACCAATCATGTGATTTGTACATCCACTATCGAGGACCCATTCAAGAGTTTTGGGTTGATCATCCTGCAGATGAATTAGTGTAACTTACAATCTCATATGCTTCAATGAAGAATATGATATCAAGTTCATCGATAAATTTCATCAAGCGATAAATGATATAGCAATATGAGGGCGTGTGAAGTGAAAGTTCATTTCATCATGATTCGCTGCGTCCTTTCGAGTATTTTGTTAGGTCCCCAAAAATTCTTGAGATGTTAGAGCACGTCCGGAGACCTGACCTGCAGAAGAGATTAGTTCTTTTCTTCACCACCCACATCGGAGGGGTGGCAAAGAATTCATCATCCTGCGAGCACCATGTGAGAAAGGTGGCAAAGATGCCAAACCATTTCGCTTAGCATAGGAGGGGTTAGGGTAAGCATATGAATAAGCAGAGTAATTCTTCGAGGACTTATGAACATAATGATTTGAAGAATAATGCACATATTCATAGCCCTTAGCTCTACCCTGCGAGACAGATTTGTTAGCACGATGATAATCATATGAGGACTTTGATCCAGTTGAGGAATTTGATCCTCGTGAAGAATTTGGTCCATATGAGGATTTGGATCCATATGAAGAGTTTGGTCCATATGAAGAATTTGATCTGGGGTTCCTGTTCTTCAACACAGCTTTTGGGAACCCAGATTTTCTTCATAGGGGAACCGTTCCTACAGTTAGTGCCAACATATCTAGCAAATACTTCACCATTCTGATTTTTGAACAGTTTATAGTTGGAGTCAAATGACTCATCAGAAGAATGAGGAGATTCACATGTAAAGCCAGATAAGTTAGATGGATCAACTGGGGGTCCCTTTGCAGCAACCCATGAGGTTTTGGGATACTGCTCAGGCTTCCAATATGTTCCATTGGCATTGAGTTTCCTCTCAAAGGCAATACCCTCTTTCCTAGGGTTTCTTTTGAGGATCTGCTTTTTGAGCACATAACAAAGTGTCTGATGCCCTTTGAGGCTTTTGTACATGCCTGTCATGTACAATTCCTTCAGCCCTGCATTGTCAGTGATACTAGCAGTATCCTCGGATGAGGAATTAGTAATAGCAGAGGCAGATGAAGAACTTGTAACATTTGAAGCATTTGAACATTCAGGTGAAGAATTAGCAGATTCACGTTCAATGCACTTTAAGCATGGAGGAACAAATTCTTCCTGAGAAGCGCTGATTTGTTGAGCTAGTAATGAATCGTGCTCCTTCTGAAGATCTTCATAACACACTCTTAGCTTTTCAAGATCTTCCTTTCTTTGAAGAACTTCAAGAGAAAGCTTCTCATTATCTTGCTTCTCTTGAAGAAATTCATATGAAAGTTTCTCATGATCAGACAAGAGAGAGTTATGATGACCTTGAAGATTATCATACCTAGACTGAAGTCTCTGAAGATTTTCAGTCAAGGCTTTAGTGCGATCCATTTCTTCACCCATCATATCATCACTTAGCATGTTTTGAACCTTCTCAAGAGCCCGTTTGTTGTTTAGTGGCAACCCAAATGAATTTAGTATAGCAGGATTCAATGTCATCATCAGATTCATCATTATCAGATTCATCATCACAAGACTTGGATGAGGAGCATTCGGTTACCTCAGCACCATTTGCCATAAGACAAGGTGCAAACGATGATGATTCTGGCTCGAAAGTCATCGTTTTGAGAGATTCCTTGAATTCCTCAAACCAGGGATCATAACAAGTTCGATGACCTTCATAGACATCAGAGATTCGGTCCCAGATGAGCATTGAATTGCCAAGATGCATAATTCGCCCGAATTGGTCTCTGGATAGGCAGGAGCAGATGATATCCTTCGCTATGATGTCAAGTCGAGTGTACTTGCGAATATCATCAGCATTCGCCGTCTTGCATAGATCAGTAAGACCAATCTCAGTGACGGTCCACAGCTCGCTGTTCTTTGCCATGAGGCGCTTCTTCATCATGGCCTTCCACTTGGGATAGTCATGACCGTCAAAGATAGGGCATGTCACTTTCTTCATACCTGCGGTCGACATAACTAGAACTCCAGGTGGTTAAACCAAAATCACACAGAACAAGGGAGTACCAAGCTCTGATACCAATTGAAAGTGTGTTATATCGACTAGAGGGGGGGTGAATAGGCGATTTTTATGAATTTCTTCACTGAGGAATTTGCCGGTGAGGAAATTCCTTAGCGAAGAATTACTTGCAGCGGAATATGTACTCAGAAGTAAACATAACGGGATACACACATAGTCAGCATGATGAAATGAAGACTAAGACAGAGTACGGAAAGCGTAAACACAGGATAACAAGATGAAGACAAACAGACTGAAGAAATTGAACTGAGGAATTTGTGAAAGTCTTTAGTCAAAGTCTTCAAGCACAGATATGAACAACATTCAACACAGTAATGAGGGAATGAATGAGTTGAGCAAATAGAACCAGTCAGTTGGTGAAGACAATGATTTGGTAAACCAGTTCCAACTGCTGTCTCAGTTGTACGTCTGGTTGGAGCGGCTGAGTATTTAAACTCGAGGACACACAGTCCGGACACCCGATCATCGAGCCGCAACTCAGACACACCAGTCCTCACCGTATTCTCCTTAAACTAAGACCACGCAGGCCTCGTCCAATCACTCGTGGTAAGTCTTCAGGTGACTTCCAAACCTTCACAGACTTGGTCACTCGGCGATCCACAATTCCTCTTGGATGCTCTAGACCTTGACGCCTAGCCGTCTGGAAGAAGCACAGTCTTCAAAGGTAACAAGCGTCGGATCCACGCAGGATCAACTTCTTCAGTGATGCTCAATCACTTGAGGTTTGTGTGGGTTTGGTTTTGGGATCTTCCTCACTTGATGATTTTCGCTCAAAGTCCTCGGAGGATGGGTTGCTCTCAAATGACAAGTGTCAAGTTCTCTCGGAGCAGCCAACCAACTAGTGGTTGTAGGGGGCGGCTATTTATAGCCTAGGGAGCAGCCCGACATGATAAGACATAAATGCCCTTCAATGATATGACCGTTAGGTGGATAAGATATTTTGGTCCGCCGGCGCGCAGCACAGCAACGGTCGGAAATTTGACTCTCAAATTCCTCAGGTCTATCATGTTCCTCACTGTGTAGGCAATTCGCACTGGCGACGTCCTAACTCCTCAGTCAGAGCAAAGTCATCGTGACGGAAGAACTGCATCTCATCCTTCAAGAATTTGATGAATCGTATGAGATTTCCAATGGCTTCACTCGAAGGTATTGGTAGGTGTAGGATTTTGAGTTGAGCATCACATGGAAATTTTTCCTTAGTATTTCCTCGACCCCCTTTAACAGTACGGTGTTTCCTATGACTCAAGAAAGAGAAAATGAAACTACGAAAACAAAAATCTTCACGCTTCATATTCCTCGAATGAATATCAAGTCTTCAAGGTCACACCAAATTCTTCACTTTCAAATTCTTCAGAAAGTCTTCAGAATATCAAAGTCTTCAGTTGAAGAACTTCATTTTTAGGGGTCGACTTTCTCTGTAAATATCAAACTCCTCATAGACTTATAGACCTGTGTACACTCACAAACGCATCAGTTACTTAACCTATAAGTCTTCAATACACCAAAATCACTAAGGGGCACTAGATGCACTTACACACCTTCCTCTTGCTTGCAATCCGTCAAGTCCACAATCGACATAGATTGTTTACAGGTCTCCTTGAAGTTCTGAATGAATCAGGCCTTTAACTCACCCCATGAGATAATGGAATTGGGTGGCAAACCCTTTAGCCAAGACCGGGCCGTTCCATACAACATCATGGTAAAATACTTAGCCATTTCCGCGTCATTGACCTCTAGCAGCTCCATGGCCATCTCATAACTCTCGATCCATGCTCCGGGCTGTAAACCGGCCGTGTAATTTGGTACCTTTCAAGGTCTGTCGGTGTCAAAACTGGCGGATCTCGGGTAGGGGGTCCCGAACTGTGCGTCTAGGCGGATGGTAACACGAGACAAGGGACACGATGTTTTACCCAGGTTCGAGCCCTCTTGATGGAGGTAAAACCCTACGTCCTGCTTGATTAATATTGATGATGTGTATTACAAGAGTGGATCTACCACGAGATCAAGGAGGCTAAACCCTAGAAGCTAGCCTATGGTATGATTGCTGTAATGGAGGTTATGTCCTATGGACTAAAGCCCTCCGGTTTATATAGACACCGGAGAGGGCTAGGGTTACACAGGGTCGGTTACAATGGTAGGAGATCTACATATCCGTATTGCCAAGCTTGCCTTCCACACCAAGGAAAGTCCCATCCGGACACGGGATGGAGTCTTCAATCTTGTATCTTTGTAGTCTTGGAGTCCGGCGGACGATGATAGTCCGGCTGTCCGGACACCCCCTAGTCCAGGACTCCCCCAGTAGCCCCTGAACCTGGCTTCAATGACAATGAGTCCGGCGCGCATAATGTTCGGCATTGCAAGGCGGGTTCCTCCTTTGAATAATCCAGAGAAGATTGTGAACACCAAGATAGTGTCCGGCTCTGCAAAATAAATTCCAGGTTCCACCGTAGAGAGAATAATATATACACAAGTTCAATCTGCTGACGTATTTTGCGGCATGACGTCACACCACGACCAAGCCTTTACTTGAATCGTTTTTTATTATACCACCTCAGCGCGTTTAGCGAAGCGGTTTCCTTGGCACATCTCGTCGAAGCAGAGATCGTGTTCCCCTTATTCCGGGATTCTCATCAATACGGACATGGGTAACCAACCGCGCCATTGATGGTGGCGCTTGGGAGATAAGCGAGTTTTATCGGGCCAGTGGGGACGCATAGTCTTCGTCCGCCTATATATAAGGGATAAGGATTCACCTTTTCACCTACGCCTTCTTCCGCCTTTGCTTATCCATCTCCGCGCACTCGAGCTCCAGCGCCCAAGTTCGCGCATCTTGCCTCAACCTTCTCCGACCATGTCCGGAGCGGGAGGTAAATGGTTGGCCTCCACCGTTAAGGAGTAGAACATCACAAAGCTGCGCAGCGCCGAATTCCTTTCCGGCGACGTCGCGCACCGGCTGCCCGACGAGGGGCAGCTCATCCCCACCCCCAGGCCCCATGAGAGGGTCGTTTTCCTCCCCCACTTCCTCCGCGGACTGGGCTTTCCACTTCACCCCTTTGTCCGTGGGCTCATGTTCTACTACGGCCTGGATTTCCATGATCTGGCGCTAAACTTCATCCTCAACATCTCGGCGTTTATCGTCGTGTACGAGGCCTTCCTATGCATCCAACCCCACTTCAGCTTGTGGCTCAAGACCTTCAATGTCAAGCCGAAGGTAGTGAAGGGCACTCAAGCGGAGTGCGGAGGCGCCATGTTGGGCAAGATGCCCAACGTCCTTTGGTTCGAAGGGGCCTTCGTGGAATCCGTCAAGGGGTCGTAGTCGGGGTGGTTCTATATCACCGAGCCGCGCGACCCTACATGGGCAGCGGCCCCCGAGTTCAGATTTGGTATCCCTGCGCAGCTCACCTCCTGGAAAGAGAAGGGCTTGTTGTGGGGTAATTCGAAGGAGCTGACGGGACTCCAAGCCTGTATCCAGAAGCTGGTGAACAAGAAGCTCAGGCTGGTTAACATGGTCCAAGTCGTGCTTGTCCGCCGGATTCTCCCATGCCAAGAACGGGCATTCAATCTGTGGGAGTTCGATCCGGAACAGCACCAGGCGCTGAGCGGTCTCTTCGACACAACGTACGAAGGCGCCTGGAGGGTGCTGTTTAAGGGCACCGAAGCCCCCGCATCCGCGACGGAAGATCGCAGATTCCACTCGCAGCGTCCAGCTGACGAGGTAAGTGATTCTACCCCTTTACGGGACACTTGTTGTTAATGGTTCGACCATAAGCGGGTTTTAATCTCCCTTCTCCTTTGACAGGAATGGATGAAGAAGGCCAAGCAGCTCGTCTGCCCGGCGCCCATGCCGAAGACCAGTGGACGCCCGTCTAGCGGGTCTGTTGGTTCCGGCACCGCATATGGTGCCGGAGAAGAAGGCCAAGAAGGTGGCCACGGGCACTCGAAAGAGTTCCCGTTTTCAGGTGTCCGATGACTCCGAGGCGGATTCCTCCCCCGAAGATGAGGAGGAGGAAGAAGACTCTCCCCCAGAGGAGGGAGAGAGAAAGAGGAAGGCCTCCCCAACAGGGGAGGCCGAAGGGTCCAAGAGGGGAAGAACTATTCCCCCGGATAGCTCCGCCAACACCAACGTTGGCGATGAAGAATGGCCCTCAAGGGCCAGGCCTCAGGCGAGATCGTAAGTATCTGGATCCCTGAATGATCTCCAATTTCTTTTTGTCATATAGTGTCCTTCTAATGTCGCATACTGCCTGCAGTCCGGCTGACGATGATCTCCCTGCTTCGTCGAGCGGGTCGTTGGCTGCGTCGGATGTGGAATCCATTCCGACTGCCTCCACCCCTCGCACCGTTGAGGACGCCGAGGTGGGATCCCGGGAAGGAGCCCATCAGGAGGAGGCTCCGGAGGCGCCGCAAGGCAGCCTCCCGGACTTTGCACCGGACTCTACGCTGGAACCTACAGTGGTTCCAGAGTCCGGCAGGCGGCCCCTTTGCAAGAAGGGCGAGACCGTGACACCGGTGGCCCCTGTCCAATCGGAGGCGCCGGACAGCTTGTTGGAGGCGCTCAAAGGCGCTTCCATCGAGGAAGAACACCGCACTATCATGAGTGCGGAGATTCAGAAGGTTCAGCTCTCCAAGAGCGGGTTGATCGAAGCCTGCAGCAGCCTTCTAACAGGCTTTGAGGTAAGAAGTTAAAATTATGTAATGTAATACCGCATAGACAGTAGCCCCTGATGCTCAGTTCGGCGTTCGGAAAGAAAAGCCAGACTGAGGATATAAAAAGATATACGCAGGGTTGCTAAAAAATATGTCAATATGGGTTTGCAGGCTGCGCTGCTGACCTCTGCCTCCTTGATCATGGAGGTCGGTGCATTGAAGCAGGATCTCGAGCGGTCCGAGCAAGAGCTCGGCCGTGCCAAGAAGCAGCTCAAGGACAAAGAAGGTGACTAACACCACTTTAAAGATTTACCTTACAGAAAAGGATTTAGGTTGCAATAAAATGACAAGGATAACGTGGAGTGCTGCAGGGCCACTAACGAGGTGGCAACCCTGAAGGAGGCTGTGTCCGCGGCCGAACGCAATGCGGCTACGGAACGGGCAGAGCGAGAGAAGCAGGAGGCGCCGGTGGTGGAAGTGCGGCAAGAGCTCCAGGCTCTCATGGAGAAGCATGAGAGTTTGAGCGCGACTCAAAGACTCGAGAGTCCGAGCTCGCCTCGGCTCTCGAAAGTACCAAGTCCACCAAGGCCGAGGCCCGTAAGGCCCTTCAGGAGGTTGAAGATGTGAAGAAGATAGCGGCGGGTAAGGCATATTTCATGCAAAGCAAGCATGTTAATGTAAACTACCTGACACTTACCCGAATTCGGAGCTCTCCAGGGGCGTTTGCAGATCAGCCGCGCAGTGTATCCGATGCCGCCGCATTCTACTGTGGCCAGGAGGGGAGCTCAATGGAGAAGGTCTTCTGGTCTCAGTACACTGAGGCCGGCCATCCGGTGCCCCCTAGCGACAAGCTGAAGCAGCTGGTCAACCTCCACAAGGCTGCTGAGGAGGCCATGAAGGGCCTCATAGTCCGGCTGTGGCCTGGACAAGCCATGCCTGGGAGCTACTTCGGCCTCGTGCGGCGGCTAGTGGATGCGTGCCCCTGGGTGGAGGTCGTCAAGCGCTCCGCCTGTATTGAAGGTGCTCGTCGGGCCCTTGCCCGCGCAAAGGTGCACTGGGGCAGGCTGGATGCGGAGAGGCTTATTACTGACCCGCCGCCCGCGGGCAAGGAGTATCGTACACCCAAAATGTACTATAAGACTGTCCTGAAGGGTGCCCGCAATATTGCGGATGAGTGCCCTAGAGATGTAATTATTGAGTAGACTCGCTATGTATTATCCTGTGCGCTGAAAACTTTGTTCAGATGCGCTTAAGCAATGCTTGTTTAATTTAAAATATTACCTTCTGTGCGGCCGTTTATAAAATTTGACAGATGGCAAGTCGTTGGCTTCAGCCCCCGAGCCACAAGTGCTGGGGTGTTCGGGATAAACTTGAGCACTCTTGTTCCCATTTTTGGGTCCATCTAGGGAGGCGCTCAACACAACGAACAAGGAAACCGGACATATAATGCTTGAACACTGTCACTTAGCCATAGAATTCTATAATTTTAAATTTTGGCGAAGCCCCTAGTATTCGGAAGACCGAATTCGGGGTGCTATCCACGCCTTCGTCGGACATTATCCGGTACTTCTCTCGAAGCGGCATGAGTCTTTATGGACCCGCAAAGACCTCTCGAACAGCGACCAGTCTCTCGCCTTATCATGTCAGTCAGTTTAGCTTTCTCCACTGAGGCGCTCGCCCAGCTCAACCGGGGCGCAATCACAGTGGTTCTCCCAATGCCACCTTAGCCGTCAGAACGGGACGTAAGGCACCAAAACGTGGGAGCCGGGCAAACCCAACTATTGACCCAAGACATGATTCGGAGCCGATTCATATAATGCTATAAGTTCGGGGTGCCGCACTTGTGAAAGTGTTCGGACTTATCACACTATAATGCGGGGAACATAAGCCCCTGGTGTATTCGGCCGTACCAAAATGTACGGGTGCAAGATGTCATTAATGAACATATGTATAAAGTAATGCAATAATCGGGAAAAATGCTGCATTATTTATTCAAGGAATTCTGCTATGAGTGCGGAAGGATACAAATAGTGCATTAAGCAAGGGATTAGACTAAATGAACATGTCCCCCTCCAGGGGTGGGCTGCGGACTGGTGTATATAATCGAATTTAATGCTCGTAATGGAGACCACCTGAGTGTTCGTCGCAGCCTTCTTCCCTCCCTGACTGTTGCATCGTGAGTTCGGCGGGTTTGCCGCCGGACAGAGCCTCTGGCGAACGGAGTCCTGTATATAAAAGAAAAAAGGGCGACACATTTATGAGCCCCTGGTGTGGTCGAGCCGCACTCTGGGTCTGTTGTGGTCGTGCCCCTCCCCCTAGGCCCATGGTATCTCCAGAGCTTAATGATGTACGCGGAGTGTTGGTTTTGCAATCATGCGAGAGCTGGGGTTGGGGCCGTGTTACTCTGCGATGCTCGGAATGTGCGGTGGTCTTGGTTGATGTTGCTCGGCGCGCTTGGCTGTGTCCGCCGCTTAACGGCGGACTCGAAATTGCCTTAGAAGGCTGCTCCGTTTCGCCGCGAGAGCGCCAGTATGTTCCTCCTTTCGGAGGGAGCGTTCCGTATTTTCGTTGACCGTGATGACTCCACGAGGGCCTGGCATCTTGAGCTTGAGGTATGCGTAATGCGGCACCGCGTTGAACTTTGCGAACGCGGTTCGTCCGAGCAAAGCGTGATAGCTGCTGCGGAACGGGACTATGTTGAAGATTAACTCCTTGCTCCGGAAATTGTCCGGGGATCCGAAGACCACTTCTAGTGTGACTGAGCCTGTACAATTGGCTTCAACACCTGGTATGACGCCTTTAAAGGTCGTCTTTGTAGGTTTAATCCTTGAGGGGTCTATGCCCATCTTGCACACTGTATCCTGATAAAGCAGGTTCAGGCTACTGCCGCCGTCCATCAGGACTCTCGTGAGGTGAAATCCATCGACGATTGGGTCTAAAACCAATGCGGTGAATCTGCCATGGCGGATACTGGTCGGATGGTCTCTTCGATCGAAAGTGATCGGGCAAGAGGACCATGGATTGAACTTAGGGGCAACTGGCTCCATCGCATATACGTCCCTTAGTGCACGCTTCCGCTCCCTCATGGGTATATGGGTTGCGTATATCATGTTCACCGTCCGCACTTGTGGAGGGAAACCCTTCTGTTCTCTACTGTTTGGCGGCCGGGTCTCTTCCTCGTCATCGCTATGCAGCCCCTTGTCATTGTTTTCGGCAATTAACTTGCCTGCCTGCTTGAATACCCAACAGTCTCTATTGGTGTGGTTAGCTGGCTTTTCGGGGGTGCCATGTATCTGGCATAAGCGGTCGAGGATTCAGTCCAAATTGGACGGACCCGGAGTGGTTTTTTTGAATGGCTTCTTCTGTTGACCGGGTTTGGAGCCTCGGAATCCGGCGTTGACTGTCGTATCCTCCTTGTCGTCGCCGTTAATACGGCGTTTATTTTTGATTCGGCGCGACCTGCCATTGTGGTCCTTAGTATCCAGACTGCCAGAATTTTTACTGAGGTTGTTGCTGCGAGCTAGCCAGCTATCCTCTCCCGCACAAAAGCGGGTCATTAATGATGTGAGGGCTGCCATGGATTTCGGCTTTTCCTGTCCTAGGTGCCTGGCTAGCCACTCGTCGCGGATGTTATGTTTGAAGGCTGCGACGGCCTCTGCATCCGGACAGTCGACGATTTGGTTTTTCTTTGTTAAGAACCGCGTCCAGAACTGTCTGGCCGATTCGTCTGGCTGCTGAATTATGTGGCTTAGGTCATCAGCGTCTGGTGGTCGCACATATGTGCCCTGGAAGTTGTCGAGGAACTTGGCTTCCAGGTCTTCCCAACACCCAATTGACTCTGCGGGCAAGCTGTTAAGCCAATGCCGAGTTGGTCCTTTAAGCTTGAGTGGGAGGTATTTGATGGCGTGGAGATCGTCGCCGCGGGCCATATGGATGTGAAGGAGATAATCTTCAATCCAAACCGCAGGGTCTATTGTGCCATCGTAGGATTCAATGTTTACGGGTTTAAACCCTTCAGTGATTTGATGATCCATTACTTCATCAGTGAAGCATAGCGGGTGTGCGGCGCCTCTATATTGAGCAATATCATGACGTAGCTTGAGTGAGCATTGTCTGCTGTCGCGACGGTATTGGTTGTGGGTCGTGGGGCGCCCATGCGATCCGTAGATGGATCTGGATTGCCTTGCTTTGTCCTCCAATATATCTCGCAAGTCCGGCGCGTTCCCTCTTGGCTTCGCGCTTTTGGAGCGGTGCCGGGGTACGGTCTTGGTGGAGGGCCTGGATGCCTCTCTGTCCCAACCACGGGGTGGTCGGTCGGCCATATTGTGCGCTGGTGATGAAGGTATGTATGCTTCTTCCTCTAATCGCGGGAGCAACTTGCGTCTTGGGTAGCTCTTGGAGGGACGTTCGAGTTCGTACTCTTCGGCCGCGAGGACGTCGGTCCATCGATCGGCCAGCATGTCTTGATCAGCTTGAAGCTGTTGCTGCTTTTTCTTTAGGCTATTTGCCGTGGCCATTAGCCTGCGCTTGAAACGCTCTTGTTTGACGGGATCCTCGGGCACGACGAATTCGTCGTCGCCGAGGCTTGCTTCATCTCCAGAGGGAGGCATGTAATTATCATCCTTGACCTCTTCGTCTGCCGCTCTCTCGCGAGGGCTTGCTTCTGCATCATCCTGCGCTGAATCTTGCTGGAGGGGATTGTCTTCGGCACTGTCTGGGGTGTTATTATCTCCTGTGCCGGAATCTCCATTCTTGCTGTGGCGGGATTTAGAGCGGCGCCGCTGACGCCGGCGCTTGGGCTGTTTCTTTAAGGAATCTGCCTCCGCTGCTTCTTTGCCGTCCCCATCTTTTGGGGTGTCCACCATGTATATGTCATATGACGAGGTGGTCTTCCAGTGCCTCATAGGCGCTGGTTCTGTTAAATCTCCGGCATCGTCGTCCATACCGTCGATGTCTTCGGAGTCGTAGTCTAGCATGTCGGTTAGATCGTCGACAGTGGCTACAAAGTGGGTGGTGGGTGGGCTCTGAATTTCTTCGTCGTCCGCATCCCAACCATCCTGGCCATAGTCCGGCCAGGTCTCTCCGGATAGCGAGAGATGCTTTAGCGAATTTAGGATGTCGCCAAAGGGCGAGTGCTGAAAGATGTCCGCCGCGGTGAACTCCATGATCGGCGCCCAATCGGATTTGATTGGCAGGGGCGCAGGAGGTTCGGAGTCCGGCACCTCGGAGTCACGAGCTTTATGGGGGACAAGGTCAGAGTTCGGCTCCATCACCGCGGAAGTTGCAGCCCCCGTGGCGGTGTCCAGCCACCGGTCCTCGATCTGGGCGATCGGCTCCGGACTGAGGGCCGGAGCGGATTCGTGTGCGGCCACCAAGGCACTGTCCGGCGGTAGAGCTAAATCATGCCCATCATGACAGCACGGCACACTCGGCTGTGGCTCGGGTCCGTCGAAGATCAAGTCCCCGCGGATGTCGGCCGTGAAGTTTAGGCTTCCGAACCTAACCTAGTGGCCAGGGGCGTAGCTTTCGATCTGCTCCAGATGGCCAAGTGAGTTGGCCCGCAGTGCAAAGCCGCCGAATACAAAGATCTGTCCGGGGAGAAAAGTCTCACCCTGGACGGCGTTGTTGATTGAAGAAGCCATCGAGCCTATCGGTGACGACACAGAGGAACTCTCAATGAAAGCACCAATGTCGGTGTCAAAACCGGCGGATCTCGGGTAGGGGGTCCCGAACTGTGCGTCTAGGCGGATGGTAACAGGAGACAAGGGACACGATGTTTTACCCAGGTTCGGGCCCTCTTGATGGAGGTAAAACCCTACGTCCTGCTTGATTAAAATTGATGATGTGTTTTACAAGAGTAGATCTACCACGAGATCAAGGAGGCTAAACCCTAGAAGCTAGCCTATGGTATGATTGTTGTAATGGAGTTTATGTCCTACAGACTAAAGCCCTTCGGTTTATATAGACACTGGAGAGGGCTAGGGTTACACAGAGTCGGTTACAATGGTAGGAGATCTACATATCCGTATTGCCAAGCTTGCCTTCCACGCCAAGGAAAGTCCCATCCGGACACAGGACGGAGTCTTCAATCTTGTATCTTCGTAGTCTTGGAGTCCGGCGGACGATGATAGTCCGGCTGTCCGGACACCCCCTAGTCCAGGACTCCCTCAAGGTCCCTTGAAGTCCTTGGGCAGACGTACATCGCGCAGAGCCGGCACCAGGCAAGGGACACCGCCGGTTCTAGTGGCTACTCCCGCCTCAACAGATGTTATTGGATACTCCGGGTGATCATTCTCCTGATGTACTTGGTCCTGCACCAGATTATAGCCCCCGGGCTGGTTACGTCGTTGGGCATTGCTTGACAAAGCTTCCGACTCCATGCGTCTACTATAACTCGGGCTCCGGTTCTGGCAAGGTGGTGCTACCCAGGGCGGGGGAATGGAATGAATCTTGTCCCGGCTGTAAGAATAATTCTCATGCTGAGCCAGGGCTGTTTGGAGGAGCTCTCTGACCCTCCGGGTCTCCACCGCCGTCGGGTCATCTCCTCCATAGGAAGAGCCGCTAAACGCGCTGAGGCTGCGATCAAGTTCTCCATGGGGTTGGAAAAGTGACCTGGTGGAATCGGCACATAACGCGGCGGTGGCATACTCACGTGAGGCGGCACCACATCCCTGGGCTGAGCTGGTCCTCCTGTTCCAGCTGTCATAAGCCGATCGTCCTCTGGCGGGTTACTAGGACCAGCTCCGGGTGTAGCAAAGAGAACCCGGGGATCGTAATTCGGAGGTAAATGGGACTGCGTTTTCTGATGTCTCCTCCTCATTACCTCATTGGATGCGTTCAAGTTCATCGTGAGCTGGTAAGCTTCTGACTGCAAGCGCTGCGCTCGGGCGTGGAGAGCCGCCCGCTTTGCAGCCAGTCTGGTATCCTCAGCTGCTAAAGCCTCCTTGGCCTGAGCTATCTCCTCACGCACTTGAGCTACCGCTGCGTCATGCTCATCCTTATCTGCAAGAATAACCGTGGCGGCTAACAGGGCCGTAAGCTTGTCCATGAGATATATCAGCACCTGAGCCGGTGGGCGCACGGGGCCTCCTGCCCCGGCTGCTCCTGACCCGGACGTGATCGCTGCTGCCGCTGTAGAATTTGAGCCGGGCTGAGTTCCAGCCATGAAGATTCTGGCCCATCTTGGCGGCTCATCGAGGTCCGGAATACTGATGCCATCGGAACAGCCCCCGAGCGCGCCGTCCTGTACCTGATACAAAGAATCTGTTGAGCCGGCGGACGAGTCACCGTTTGAAAGGACGGTCGTCTCACCCCCATCTTCAGATCTAGAAAGTTCCTCTCCGTGGATGCAGCCCACGAAGGCACGCCTCATGACCGGCTGAGTCCGGGTCTTCCTCGCACGCTGAGCCGTCTCGACGAGGTTGGTGCAGTTGTCCGGCTCAGGTTCTGGCTCACCGATCCGGCCGATGAAGTCGTGGATCCCGCCGAAGGGGACCTGGTACCCGTACTCAATTGAGCCGGCATCGAGGCCCCAGCCTTCGTCGTCGATGTAGATCTTGCCGCGACGACTCTTGGTAATCCGGCCCACTACGTACCCCTTGAGCCCTTCGAAGTTGCCCTTCAAGAACTCAAATCCACCGTGCGCTGGCCCCACGATGGGCGCCTACTGTCGTGGAATAGTCACGTCAGATGTCCTCGTGAAAGGACTTAGTTGTGGAGCCATCGCAACTAGGAAGCTTGAAGGGGTTAAATCGGGACAAGGGACACGAGAGAGTTTATACTAGTTCGGCCCCTTATGGTGAAGGTAAGGCCTACGTCTAGTTGGGTTGGTATTGATGTTTCGATTACCAGGGAGCGAGATACTCTATGCCCGGCTCTCGATGAGTTGTTTCTTGCCCTAAGCCGCCCACAGGTCGTCCCCTTATACACACGGGTTGACACCTGCGGCTTCCAGATTCCCAGCCGGCTTATAAACAGAGTCCGGCTCGGTGACTTGTTAAATCTACCTTACATTACAAGTCATGCCATTATGGCGGTTTACTACAATGGGCTTAAGCCACCCGTGGGCCTTAAGCTCTTTATTGAACCACCATCTTCATGCTTGGTCTTGGGCTTCCTCTGATGAAGACTCTTTGCGTAACCCGGCCCCTCCTGGGCGGCTTACACAAATAGTCATATCCCCAACATCAACCGATACTAACCGATAGTTGTTGAAGAAGAATGGTGGGATGCCTAACGGGGCATCCCCAAGCTTAGATGCTTGAGACTCCTTGAAATATTATCTTGGGGTTCCTTGGGCATCTCCAAGCTTGAACTTTTGTGTCTCCTTAATTCCTCTCATATCATGGTTTTTCTTTTTATCTAAAGCTTCATCCACACCAAACTCAACAAGAACTCGTGAGATAGGTTAGTATAAACCAATGCAAAACCTTATCATTTTCTACTGTAACAAATCACTAAAATTATTATTCCACATTGCATACTAAATTTCTCTGCATATTTAATACTCCTATCCTCAAATAGAATCATTAAACAAGCAAACATATGCAAACAATGCAAACATATGCAAACAATGCAAACATAACAGCAATCTGCCAAAACAGTATAGTCTGTAAAGAATGCAAGATTCATCATACTTCCCTAACTCCAAAAATTATGAGAAAAATATTAAGCTGTAGAAGATTTATCAGAGCTCAATATGCAAAAAGTTTCAACATTATACCATTCTCTGACTTTTCTAGGGAATTTTTGCAACAGCGGTAAACTTTCTGTTTTCAAATAGCAATATGTATACTAGCAAAATAAGCATGGTAAAGGCTATCCTTGATATTTTCATTGAAACTAAAGATGCAAGACATTATTCTAAATAAAATCAAGAAAATACTAACAAAATAAAATGACTCTCCAAGCAAAACACATATCATGTGGTGAATAAAAATATAGCTCCAAGTAAAGTTACCGATGAACGAAGACGAAAGAGGGGATGCCATCTGGGGCATCCCCAAGCTTAGGCTCTTGGTTGTACTTGAATATTACCTTGGGGTGCCTTGGGCATCCCCAATATTAGTCTCTTTCACTCCTTATCCCCTTGTCCATCGAATCTTTACCCAAAACTTGAAAACTTCACAACACAAAACTCAACAGAAAACTCGTAAGCTCCGTTAGTATAATAAAATAAAACCACACCTTAGGTACTGTACTGAACTCATTCTAAATTCATATTGGTGTAATATCTACTGTACTCCAACTTATCTATGGTACATACCCTCCGATACTACTCATAGATTCATCAAAATAAGCAAACAACACATATAAAACAGAATCTGTCAAAAGCAGAACAGTCTGTAGTAATCTGTATCAAACGTATACTTCTTTAACTCCAAAAATCCTACCAAATTAGGAAGTCCTAAGAAATTTGTGTACCAATCCATAAAAATAATAATCAGATCATAAGCACATTTATGTGAATTATCAAAACTAATTTACTGGGTGCAGAAGTTTCTGATTTTCAGCAGGATCAACGCAACTATCACCGTAAGCTATCCTAAAGGTCTTACTTGGCACTTTATTGAAACAAAATCTATAAAACATGATTACTATAGTAGCATAATCATGTGGACACACAAAAACAGTAAAGGTAAATATTGGGTTGTCTCCCAACAAGCGCTTTTCTTTAATGCCTTTCTAGCTAGGCATGATGATGACAATGATGCTCACATAAAAGATAAGAATTGAAACATAACGGGAGCATCATGAAGCATATGACTAGCACATTTAAGTCTAACCCACTTCCTATGCATAGGTATTTTGTGAGTAAACAACTTATGGGAACAATAATCAACTAGCATAGGAAGTTAAAACAAGCATAGCTTCAAGATTTTCAACACATAGAGAGGAAACTTGATATTATTGCAATTCCTACAAGCATATGTTCCTCCCTCATGATAATTTTCAGTAGCATCATGAATGAATTCAACAATATAACCAGCACCTAAAGCATTCTTTTCATGATCTACTTGCATAGAAATTTTACTACTCTCCACATAAGCAAAATTCTTCTCATTCGGAATAGTGGTGGGAGCAAACTCAACAAAATAATTATCATGTGAGGCATAATCCAATTGAAAACTAAAATCATGATGACAAGTTTCATGGTTATCATTATTCTTAATAGCATACAAGTCATCACAATAATCATCATAGATAAGAACTTTGTTCTCATAATCAATTGGAACCTCTTCCGAAATAGTGGAATCATCACTAAATAAAGTTGACACTCTTCCAAATCCACTTTCATATTCATCACAATAAGATTCAACATCCTCCAAAATAGTGGGATAACTACTTCCTAAAGTTGACACTCTTCCAAACCCACTTTCATCATCATAAATAGGAGGCATGCTTTCATCATAATAAATATTCTCATCAAAACTTGGGGGACAAAAAATATTATCTTCATCAAACATAGCTTCCCCAAGCTTGTGGCTTTGCATATCATTAGCATCATGGATATTCAAGGAATTCATACTAACAACATTGCAATCATGCTCATCATTCAAAGATCTAGTACCAAACATTCTAATGCATTCTTCTTCTAGCACTTGAGCACAATTTTCCTTTCCATCATTCTCATGAAAGATATTAAAAAGATGAAGCATATGAGACAAACTCAAATCCATTTTTACTTTTCTTTTATAAACTAAACTAGTGATAAAACAAGAAACAAAAAGATTCGATTGCAAGATCTAAAGATATACCTTCAAGCACTCACCTCCCCCGCAACGGTGCCAGAAAAGAGCTTGATGTCTACTGCACAACCTTCTTCTTGTAGACGTTGTTGGGCCACCAAGTGCAAAGGTTTGTAGGATAGTAGCAAGTTTCCCTCAAGTGGATGATCTAAGGTTTATCAATCCGTGGGAGGCATAGGATGAAGATGGTCTCTCTCAAACAACCCTGCAACCAAATAACAAAGAGTCTCTTGCCCCAACACACCCAATACAATGGCAAATTGTATAGGTGCACTAGTTCGGCGAAGAGATGATGATACAAGTGCAATATGGATGGTAGATAGGTTTTTGTAATTTGAAAATATAAAAATAGCAAGGTAACTAATGATAAAAGTAAGCATAAACGGTATTGCAATGGTAGGAAACAAGGCCTAAGGTTCATACTTTAACTAGTGCAAGTTCTCTCAACAATAATAACATAGATAGATCATATAAAAATCCCTCAACATGCAACAAAGAGTCACTACAAAGCCACTAATAGCGAAGAACAAACGTAGAGATTATGGTAGGGTACGAAACCACCTCAAAGTTATTCTTTCGGATCGATCTATTCAAGAGTTCATACTAGAATAACACCTTAAGACACAAATCAACCAAAACCCTAATGTCACCTAGATACTCCATTGTCACCTCAAGTATCCGTGGGCATGATTATACGATATGTATCACACAATCTCACATTCATCTATCCAACCAACACAAAGTACTTCAAAGAGTGCCCCAAAGTTTCTACCGGAGAGTCAAGACGAAAATGTGTGCCAACCCTTATGCATAGGTTCATGGGCGGAACGCGCAATTTGATCACCAAAACATACGTCAAGTGGATCACGTGATATCCCATTGTCACCACAGATAAACACGACAAGACATACATCAAGTGTTCTCAAATCCTTAAAGACTCAATCCGATAAGATAACTTCAAGAGGAAAACTCAATTCATCACAAGAGAGTAGAGGGGGCATAAACATCATATGATCCAACTATAATAGCAAAGCTCGCGATACATCAAGATCGTGCCATAGAGAGAACACGAGAGAGAGAGAGAGAGAGAGAGAGAGAGAGAGATCAAACACAGAGCTACTGGTACATACCCTCAGCCCCGAGGGTGAACTACTCCCTCCTCATCATGGAGAGCGCCGGGCTGATGAAGATGGCCACCGGTGATGGGTTCCCCCTCCAGCAGGGTGCCGGAACGGGCTCCCGAGAGGTTTTTGGTGGCTACAGAGGCTTGCGGCGGCGGAACTCCTGATCTATCTTGTTCTTTGATGGTTTTACGGAAGTGGGAATCCTACTCCCACTGGAGTAGGACTCCCCCCTTGGGCACGCCATAGAGGGTCGGCCCTCCCCCTCCTCTACTCCTTTATATACGGGGGAGGGGGCACCCCTTAGACACACAAGTTGATAATTGTTTTAGACGTGTGCGGTGCCCCCCTCCACAGTTACACACCTTGGTCATATCGTCGTAGTGCTTAGGCGACGCCCTGTGCTGGCAACTTCATCATCACCGTCACCACGCCATCGTGCTGACGAAACTCTCCCTCGACCTCAGCTGGATCTAGAGTTCGTGGGACGTCACCGAGCAGAACGTGTGCAGATCGCGGAGGTGCTGTACCTTCAGTGCTAGGATCGGTCGGATCGTGAAGACGTATGGCTACATCAACCACGTTTTCATAACGCTTCCGCTATTGGTCTACTAGGGTACGTATACAACACTCTCCCCTCTTGTTGCTATACATCACCTAGATAGATCTTGCGTGATCGTAGGAATTTTTCTGAAATTACCGTGTTCCCCAACAAGTAGAGATAAGTATTTCCCTCATTTATAAAACCAAGGTTATCAATCCAGTAGGAGAACTAAGCAACGACTTGTTAACATCACCTGCACACAAACAACAAATATTTCTAACCCAATGCGCAGAGGGGTTGTCGATCCCTCAACGGTTACAAGCAAGATTAAATTGTATAGTTTTTCATTGATAGATCAGACAGAAATACAAAATAAATAAATAAAATGAAATTGCAACAAGGTATTTTTTATTTTAATATATGATAAAAGATAGACCCAGGGGGCATAGTTTTCAGTAGAGGCTTCTCTCAAGAAAATATCATACGGTGGGTAAACAAATTACTGTTGGACAATTGATAGAAAAGCAAATAATTATGACGATATCCAAGGCAATGATCATACATAGGCATCACGTCCAAGACAAGTAGACCGACTCCTTCCTGCATATACTACTATTACTGCACACATCGACCGCTATCCAGCGTGCATTTAGTGTATTAAGTTCATGGAAAAACAGAGTAACGCCTTAAGCAAGATGACGTGATGTAGACAAGATAAACTCATGTATGAATAAATCCCACCTTTTTACCCTTAATAGCAATGATACATATGTATCATGTCCCCTTCTGTCACTGGGATTGAGCACCGTAAGATCGAACCCAATACAAAGCACCTCTTCTCATGGCAAGATAAATCAATCTAGTCGGCCAAACCAAACCAATATATCGGAGAAGAAATACGAAGCTATAGTAATCATGCATAAAAGAGTTCAGACAAAACTCACATAATATTCATGGATAGATCTGATCATAAACTCACAATTCATCGGATCCCAACAAACACACCGTAAAAAGTCATTGCATCAAATAGATCTCCAAGAACACCGAGGAGAACATTGTACTGAAGATAAAATAGAGAGAATAAGCCATCTAGCTACTAACTATGGACCCATAGGTCTGTGGTAAACTACTCACGCATCCTCAGAGAGGCAACAAGGATGATGTAGAACCCCTCCGTGGTCGAATCCCCCTCCGGTAGAGTGCCAGAAAAGGCCTCCAGATGGGATCTCGTGGTTTTGGAGCTTGCGGGAGCAGAAAAAGTATTTCGTGGACTCCTCTGTTGGTTTCAATATTTTAGAGAATTTATAGAGGCAGAGTTAGGTCAAATGAAGCCACATGGGCCCCACGAGCCACCAGGGTGCGCCCTGGTGCCTCGTGGGCCACTACTCCATCTTCTCGTCCCTCCCGAAGCTTCCAAGGTCTCTTATGTCCAGAAAAAATCACCAAAAAGTTTCGTGGCATTTGGACTTTGTATGGTACTAATATTCTGCGAAACCAAAAACAAGCAAAAATCAGCAACTGACACTAGGCACTAATTTAATAGGTTATCCAAAAAATGATATATTGTTGCTTGAAATTTTATATAAAACATCCAAGATTGATAATATAATAGCATGAAACAATAAAAAGATAGATACGTTGGAGATATATCAACGACGTGGTGGGTGTGGCATCAGGAGAGGAGTGAGTGCGGGCATGCACGGGAAGGCTCACGGTGTTGATGGCTTCACGGCGACGTGGCTACAGGGGAGCAGCATGAGCATTGCTGTGCGAGAGCGCCGTTACTGAAGTGAATCCACTTTAGTAGAATATGGCCGCCATGCCAATGTCGGATGAGGTCATTCTGCTCGCGCTATGTCATAGCTGGGGTTAAAATTTAGCATGGTCATGTCTCTATTGGTGTTCAACATACTAGAGAAGTTTGAGATCAAATGAACAAGGTCCACTGCATTCACATGATGCAAGTTCTATTTTGTCCATAAATAAATTCGGAATTCAAAGTGGTACAAGTGGTGAAGGTCCGGGCTAGAAAAAATATGGTAGCTTCCCTATGATGTGTAGAGTGCCTCCAAAAAGTTTCAAGTCAAGGAGTCACCAAGAAAATTATGAAATAATTTATGGGATGCTTCTAGCAAAATGCTGAATGATTTTTCAAGGCAAAATAGTAAAGTAATGTACCTCCTGTTTTTGCATATCTTAGATACACATGAGCATGATATATTACCAATTTTG
This sequence comes from Aegilops speltoides, assembly GCA_021437245.1. NCBI lineage: Eukaryota > Viridiplantae > Streptophyta > Magnoliopsida > Poales > Poaceae > Aegilops > Aegilops speltoides. Next base: position 15,388 of record JAHHZJ010001086.1, on the reverse strand, counting down.
TTGGTGGAACACAAGTTGCCTAAAAAGGGGTTCCGTCACAAAGGGGCTTTAATTGACGACTACTGTAAAAATAAAAAGAAATACTTCCTCGAGAAGATTGGACTTGGGAAGAACATATGTGAAGGATAATAGGTAGGATAAGATTTTTACTAGTATAGTTCCAACTCATTTGAGCCAAGGAAAAAGGAGAAAGCAATTTCCCAATAAACCCATGGACGAAAATCCAAAGAAATAATTTCCAGAGAAAAACTAGAAAAAAACAGAAAGTCAATTTTAGAAATCTATTCTATGACAGGCATCTCCAATGCGGATTGACACGTCTCCAACGTATCTATAATTTTTGATTGCTCCATGCTACTTTATCTACTGTTTTGGACTATATTGGGCTTTATTTTCCACTTTTATATTATTTTTGGGACTAACCTATTACCCGGAGGCCCAGCCCAGAATTGCTGTTTTTTTGCCTATTTCAGTGTTTCGAAGAAACGGAATATCAAACGGAGTCCAAACGGAATGAAACCTTCATGAACGTGATTTTCCAACCGAACGTGATCCAGGAGACTTGGACCCTACTCCAAGAAGTGCCAGAGGCGGTCACAAGGGTGGAGGGCGCCCCCCTGGGCGCGCCCCCTACCTCGTGGGCCCCCTGACGCTCCACCGACGTACTCCTTCCTTCTATATATACCTACGTATCCCCGTACGATCAGAACAAGAGCCAAAAACCTAATTCCAGCGCCGCAACCTTCTGTATCCACGAGATCCCATCTTGGGGCATGTTCCAGAGCTCCGCCGGAGGGGGCATCCACCATGGAGGGCTTCTACATCATCACCATAGCCCCTCCGATGAAGAGTGAGTAGTTTACTTCAGACCTTCGGGTCTATAGCTATTAGCTAGATGGCTTCTTCTCTCTTTTTGGATCTCAATACAATGTTCTCCCCCTCTCTCGTGGAGATCTATTCGATGTAATCTTCTTTTTGCGGTGTGTTTGTTGAGACCGATGAATTGTTGGTTTATGATCCAGTATTATCTATGGAAAATATTTGATTCTTCTCTGAATTCTTTTATGTATGATTCAGTTATCTTTGCAAGTCTCTTCGAATTATCCTTTTTGATTTGGCCAACTAGATTGGTAGTTCTTGCAATGGGAGAAGTGCTTAGCTTTGGGTTCAATCTTGTGGTGTCCTTACCCAGTGACAAAAAGGGTTGCAAGGCACGTATTGTATTGTTGCCATCGAGGATAACACGATGTTTTTTTATCATATTGCATGAATTTATCCCTCTACATCATGTCATCTTGCTTAAGGCGTTACTCTGTTTTTACTTAATACTCTAGATGTATGTTTGATAGCGGTCAATAAGTGGAGTAATAGTAGTAGATGCAGAATCGTTTCGATCTACTTGTTTTGGACGTGATGCCTATATACATGATCATTGCCTAGATATACTCATAACTATGCTCAATTCTGTCAATTGCCCAACAGTAATTTGTTCACCCACCGTAGAATACTTATGCTCTTGAGAGAAGCCACTAGTGAAACCTATCGCCCCCGGGTCTATTCTCATCATATCAATCTCTATCACTTTATTTACTTGCTTTGTTTTTACTTTGCCTTTTACTTTTTACTTTGCATCTATCTATCAAAAATACCAAAAATATTATCTCTATCAGATCTCACTCTCGTAAGTGACCGTGAAGGGATTGACAACCCCTAAGCGTTGGTTGCGAGTTGCTATCGTTTTATGTAGGTACGAGCGACTTGTGCGTGGTCTGCTACTGGATTGATACCTTGGTTCTCAAAAACTGAGGGAAATACTTACGCTACTTTGCTACATCATCCTCTCCTCTTCGGGGAAATCCAATGCAGTGCTCAAGAGGTAGCAAGAAGAATTTCTGACGCCGTTGCCAGGGAGGCTCACGCAAGCAAGTCAACAATACCAAGTACCTATCGCAATCCCTATCTCTCGCATTACATTATTTGACATGTGCCTCTCGTTTTCCTCTCCCCCACTCCACCCTTGCCGTTTTATTCGCCCTCTCTTTCCCAATCTCCTCCTCTCTTTCCCGTTTGCCTTTTTCTCGTTGCGTTTCTGTTTGCTTGTGTGTTGGATTACTTGTTGCCATGGCGCAAGATAATACCAAATTGTGTGATTTCTTGAATACCAATAATAATGAATTCCTTAGTACTCCGATTGCTCCTCTTAATAATGATGAGTCTTGTGAAATCAATACCGCTTTGCTGAATCTTGTTATGAAAGATCAATTTGCCGGCCTTCCTAGTGAAGATGCCGCTGCTCATCTAAACAATTTTGTTGATTTGTGTGATATGCAAAAGATGAAAGATACAGATAACAATATTGTCAAATTGAAATTATTTCCGTTTTCACTTAGAGATCATGCTAAAGTTTGGTTTTCATCTTTGCCTAAAAATAGTATTGATTCTTGGAACAAGTGCAAAGATGTTTTTATCTCTAAGTATTTTCCTGCCGCTAAGATTATCACTCTTAGGAACAACATCATGAATTTTAAACAACTTGATCATGAGCATGTTGCCCAATCTTGGGAAAGAATGAAATTAATGCTTCGCAATAGCCCCACTCATGGTTTGAATTTATGGATGATCACGGATTGAATTTTGCTTCTAGAAATCTTTTAGATTCGACCGCGGGAGGCACTTTTATGGAAATTACGTTAGGGAATGCTACCAAATTGCTTGATAATATTATGGCTAATCATTCTCAATGGCACACCGAAAGATCTTCTAGTAAAAAAGTGCATGCTATAGAAGAAATCAATGTTTTGAGTGAAAAGATGGATGAACTTATGAAGATGTTTGTTCCTAAAAATACTCCTCTTGATCCTAATGATATGCCTTTATCTACTTTGCTTGAGGATAACAATGATCTATGGATGTGAGTTTTGTTGGTAGGAATAGTTTTGGAAACAACGCTTATAGAGGGAATTTTAATCCTAGGCCTTATCCTACTAATCCTTCTAATAATTATGGAAACTCCTACAACAACTCTTATGGAAATTTTAATAAGATTACCTCTGAATTTGAGAGTAGTGTTAAAGAGTTTATGAATTCACAAAATAATTTTAATGCTTTGCTTGAAGAGAAATTGCTTAAAGTTGATGATTTGGCTAGGAACGTTGATAGAATTTCTCTTGAAATTGATTCTTTAAATCTTAGATCTATTCCTCCTAAGCATGATATCAATGAGTCCCTCAAAGCCATGAGAATTTCCATTGATGAGTGCAAGGAAAGAACCGCTAGGATGCGTGCTTCCAAAGATGCCTTTATTAAAGCGTGTTCTTCCAATTCCTACGAAAATCAAGATGAAGATCTAAAAGTTATTGATGTGTCCCCCATTAAATCGTTGTTTTGCAATATGAATCTTTATGAATCTGAATATGATCTTCCTTTACCTAGAAGGCGTTCTAAGAATTCAGAGTTTCTAGATCTTGATGATGAATTTGATGAAAGTGGGAGTGAAATAAATAAAAACCGAGATGTTGCTAAACCCACTATTTTGGATCTCAAGGAATTTAATTATGAAAATTTCTCTTTGATTGGTTGTATTTCCTTGTTGCAATCCGTGCTAGATTCTCCTCTCGCTTATAGTCAAAATAAGGCCTTTACCGAACACATTGTTGATGCTTTGATGCAATCTTATGAAGAAAAACTTGAGTTGAAAGTTTCCATCCCTAGAAAACTCTATGATGAGTGGGAACCTACTATTAAAATTAAAATTAAAGATTATGAGTTTCATGCTTTATGTGATTTGGGTGCTAGTGTCTCTACTATTCCCAAAGCTTTGTGTGATTTGCTAGATTTCCGTGATTTTGATGATTGCTCTCTAAACTTGCATCTTGCGGATTCCACTATTAAAAAACATATGGGAAGAATTAATGATGTTATTATTGTTGCAAATAGGAATTGTGTGCCCGTAGATTTTATCGTTCTTGATATAGATTGCAATCCTTCATGTCCTATTATTCTTGGTAGACCTTTCCTTAGAACGATTGGTGCAATTATTGATATGAAGGAAGGGAATATTAGATTCCAATTTCCCTTAAAGAAGGGTATGGAACACTTCCCTAGAAAGAAAATAAAATTACCATATGAATCTATCATGAGAGCCACTTATGGATTGCCTACCTAAGATGGCAATACCTAGATCTATCCTTGCTTTTATGCCTGGCTAGGGGCGTTAAACGATAGCGCTTGTTGGGAGGCAACCAAATTTTATTTTGTGTTTTTGCTTATGTTTAGGAATAAATAATCCATCTACCTTCTGTTTGGATGTGGTTTTATGTTTTAATTAGTGTTTGTGCCAAATAGAACCTATAGGATAACCTACGATGATAGTTGATTTGATTCTGCTGAAAAACAGAAACTTTGTGCGAACGAACTTAGTTATGATAAATCACAGGAATGTGCTTTTGCGTTTATTATTTTTGCTGCTGTTCAATAAAAAAAATTCCAGGACTTGCTATTTTGGTAGAATTTTTAGAGTTACATAAGTTTGCGTTAGTTACAGATTGCTACAGACTGTTCTGTTTTTGACAGATTCTGTTTTGCTTGTGTTGTTTGCTTATTTTGATGAATCTATTGAAGGAAATATGCCCTAGAGGCAATAATAAAGTTATTATTTATTTCCTTATTTCATGATAAATGTTTATCATTCATGCTAGAATTGTATTAACCGGAAACATGATACATGTGTGAATGCATAGACAAACAAACATGTCACTAGTATGCCTCTACTAGACTAGCTTGTTAATCAAAGATGGTTATGTTTCCTAACCATGAACAAGGAGTTGTTATTTGATTAATGAGGTCACATCATTAGCAGAATGATCTGATTGACATGACCCATTCCATCAGCTTAGCACACGATCGTTTAGTATGTTGCTACCGCTTTTATCCATGACTTATACATGTTCCTGTAACTATGAGATTATGCAACTCCGCTTACGGAGGAACACTTTGGTGCTACCAAACGTCACAACGTAATCGGGTGATTATAAAGGAGTACTACAGGTGTCTCCAAAGGCAGATGTTGGGTTGGCGTATTTGAGATTAGGTTTTGTCACTCCGATTGTCGGAGAGGTATCTCTGGCCCTCTCGGTAATACACATCACTTAAGCCTTGCAAGCACTACAACTAATGAGTTAGTTGTGAGATGATGTATTACAGAACGAGTAAAGAGACTTGCCGGTAACGAGATTGAACTAGGTATTGGATACCGACGATCGAATCTCGGGCAAGTAACATACCGATGACAAAGGGAACAACGATGTTGTTATGCGGTCCGACCGACAAAGATCTTCGAGAATATGTAGGAACCAATATGGGCATCCAGGTCCCGCTGTTGGTTATTGACCGTGAATAGTTCTAGGTCATGTCTACATTGTTCTCGAACCGTAGGGTCCGCACGCTTAAGGTTACGATGATGCTTATTATGAGTTTATGCATTTTGATGTACCAAGGAGTTCGAGTCCCGGATGTGATCACGGACATGACGAGGAGTCTCGGAATGGTCGAGACATAAAGATTGATATATTGGAAGCCTATGTTTGGAGTTCGAATGGTTCCGGACAAAACGGAATTTACCGAAAACCGGAGGTTACCGGAACCCCGGAGGTAAATGGGCCTCGGTGGGCCTTGAGGGAGAAGAGGAGGGCCGGCCAGGAGGTGGCGCGCCTCTCCCCCAGTCCGAATAGGACAAGGAGGGGGCGCGCCTTTCCTCTTCCCCTCCCCAAACCTAGTCCAACTAGGAAAAGGGGAGTCCTACTCCCGGTAGGGAGTAGGACTCCTCCTGCCCTCCTCTAGGGCCGGCCGGCCTCCCCCTCCCTCCTTTATATACGGGGCAGGGGGCACCTTGAGACACACAAGTTTGATCGTAAGATCGCTCCTTAGCCGTGTGCGGTGCCCCTCCACCATATTCCACCTCGGTTATACCGTCGCGAAGCTTAGGCGAAGCCCTGCGCCGTGAAACATCAAGATCGTCCCACGCCGTCGGCTTGTGGAACTCTCCTCGACACTCGGCTGGATCGAGTACGAGGGACGCCATCGAGCTGTACGTGTGTCAAGAACTCGGGGCGCCGAGTAACGGCGCCGGATCGGTCGGATCGCGAGGAGAACGTCGACTACTTCCTCTACGCCAGATCGCTTCCGCTTCGGGTCTCACGAGGGTACGTAGACAACACTCTTCCCTCTCGTTGCTATACATCACCATGGTCTTGCGTGTGCGTAGGAAATTTTTTGAAATTACTACGTTCCCCAACAGTGGCATCCGAGCCTAGGTTTTTCTATGGTTTGATGTTTTGCACGAGTAGAACACAAGTGAGTTGTGGGCGATACAAGTCATACTACCTACCAGCATGTCATACTTTGGTTCAGCGGTATTGTGAGATGAAGCGGCCCAGACCGACATTACGCGTACGCTTACGCGAGACTGGTTTCACCGCCACGAGCACTCGCTGCTTAAAGGTGACTGGTGGGTGTCTGTCTCTCTCACTTTAGTTGAACTGAGTGTGGCTACGCCCGTCCTTGAGAAGGTTAAACGCGAGTCTATTTGACGAAGTATCGCTGTGGTTTTGATGCGTGGGTGAGACTGGTTCTTGCTTAAGCCCGTAGCAGCCACGTAAAATTTGCAACAACAAAGTAGAGGACGCCTAACTTGTTTTTGCAGGGCATGTTGTGATGTGATATGGTCAAGACATGATGCTATATTTTATTGTATGAGATGATCATGTTTTGTAACCTAAGTTATCGGCAATCGGCTGGAGCCATATGGTTGTCGCTTATTGTATGCAATGCAATCGCTTCTGTAATGCTTTACTTTATCACTAAGCGGTAGCGATAGTCGAGAAGCATAAATTTGGCGAGACGACAACGATGCTACGATGGAGATCAAGGTGTCGCGCCGGTGACGATGGTGATCATGGTGGTGCTGCAAGATGGAGATCATGAAGCACAAGATGATGATGACCATATCATATCACTTATATTGATTTGCATGTGATGTTTATCCTTTTATGCATCTTATCTTGCTTTGATTGACGGTAGCATTATAAGATGATCTCTCACTAAATTATCAAGAAGTGTTCTCCCGAGTATGCACCGCTGCCAAAGTTCGTCGTGCCTGCACACCACGTGATGATCGGGTGTGATAAGCTCTCGTCCATCTACAACGGTGCAAGCCAGTTTTGCACACGCAGAATACTCGGGTTATACTTGACGAGCCTAGCATATGCAGATATGGCCTCGAACACGGAGACCGAAAGGTCGAGCGTGAATCATATAGTAGATATGATCAACATAAGATGTTCACCATTGAAAACTACTCCATTTCACGTGATGATCGGTTATGGTTTAGTTGATTTGGATCACGTGATCACTTAGATGACTAGAGGATGTCTTTCTAAGTGGGAGTTCTTTAGTAATATGATTAATTGAACTTAAATTTATCATGAACTTAGTACCGATAGTATCTTGCTTGTTTATGTTTGATTGTAGATAGATGGCTCGTCTTGTTGTTCCGTTGAATTTTAATGCGTTCCTTGAGAAAGCAAAGTTGAAAGATGATGGTAGCAATTACACGGATCGGGTCCGTAACGAGGATCATCCTCATTGCTGCACGTAAGAGTTACGCCCCGGATGCACCGCTAGGTGCCGACCTCTTGCTAATGCAACCGCAGATGTTATGAACGTCTGGCGAGCAAAGCTGATGACTACTCTATAGTTCAAGGTGCCATGCTTTACGGCTTAGAACCGGGACTTCAACGACGTTTTGAACGTCATGGAGCATATGAGATGTTCCAGAGTTGAAGTTAATATTCCAACAGAATGCCCGGATTGAGAGATATGAAGTCTCCAATAAGTTCTATAGCTGCAAGATGGAGGAGAATAGTTACATTAGTGAGCATATACTCGTAATGTCCGGTACTACAATCACTTGACGCAATTGGGAGTTAATCTTCCGGATGATTGTGTCATTGATGTAATTCTTCAATCACCGCCACCAAGCTACAAAGGCTTCGTGATGAACTATAATATGCAAGGGTTAGTGAAAACTATACCGAGCTCTTCGCAATGCTAAAGGCTGCGGAGGTAGAAATCAAGAAGGAGCATCAAGTGTTGATGGTCAATAAGACCACTAGTTTCAAGAAGAAAGGCAAAGGGAAGAAGAAGGAACTTCAAGAAGAACAGCAAGCAAGTTGCTGCTCAGAGAAGAAACCCAAGTCGGCCCTAAACCTGAAATCGAGTGCTTCTACTGCAAGCGACCGGTCACTTTGGAAGCGGAACTGCCCCAAGTATTTGGCGGATAAGAAGGATGGCAAGGTGAACAAAGGTATATGTGATATACATGTTATTGATGTGTACCTTACTAGAGCTCGTAGTAGCACTGGTATTTGATACTGGTTACATTGCTAATATTTGCAACTCAAACAGGACTACGATTGCTTAACTCGCAAAGGACGAGGTGACGATGCGCGTGGGAAATGGTTCCAAAGTCGATGTGATCGCGGTCGGCACGCTACCTCTACATCTACCTTCGGGATTAGTTTTAGACCTAAATAATTGTTATTTGGTGCTGCGTTGAGCATGAACATTATATCTGGATCTTGTTTGATGCGAGACGGTTATTCATTTAAATCGAGAGAATAATGGTTGTTCTATTTATATGAGTAATATCTTTTATGGTCATGCACCCTTGAGGAATGGTCTATTTTGATGAATCTCGATAGTAGTGATACACATATTCATAATGTTGAAACCAAAAGATGCAGAGTTAATAACAAAAGTGCAACTTATTTGTGGCACCGCCGCTTAGGTCATATCGGTGTAAAGCGCATGAAGAAACTCCATACCGATGGACTTTTGGAGTCACTTGATTATGAATCACTTGGCACTTATGAACCGTGCCTCATGGGCAAGATGACTAGAACACCGCTTCTCGGTACTATGGAGAGAGCAACAGATTTGTTGGAGATCATACATACGTATGTATGTGGTCCGATGAATGTTGAGGCTCGTGGCGGATATCGTTATTTTCTCACCTTCACAGATGACTTAAGCGAGATATGGGTATATCTACTTAATGAAACATAAGTCTGAAACGTTTGAAAAGTTCAAAGAATTTCAGAGTGAAGTTGAAAATCATCGTAACAAGAAAATTAAGTTTCTACGATCCGATCGTGGAGGTGAATATTTGAGTTACGAGTTTGGTCTACATTTGAAACAATGCGGAATAGTTTCGCAACTCACGCCACCCGAACACCTCAGCGTAATGGTGTGTCCGAACGTCGTGTCGTATTTTACTAGATATGGTGCGATCTATGATGTCTCTTACAAATTTACCGCTATCGTTTTGGGGTTATGCTCTAGAGACGGCCGCATTCACACTGAATATAACACCGTCGAAATCCGCTGAGACGACACCTTATGAACTGTGGTTTAGCAAGAAACCAAAGTTGTCGCTTTCTTAAAGTTTGGGGATGCGATGCTTATGTGAAAAAGCTTCAACCTGATAAGCTCGAACCCAAATCGAGAAATGTGTCTTCATAGGATACCCAAAGGAAACAGTTGGGTACACCTTCTATCACAGATCCGAAGGCAAGACATTTGTTGCTAAGAATGGATCCTTTCTAGAGAAGGAGTTTCTCTCGAAAGAAGTGAGTGGGAGGAAAGTGGAACTTGATGAGGTAATAGTACCTTCTCCTTTACTTGAAAGTAGTTCGTCGCAGAAACCGGTTTCTGAGACACCTACACCAAGTAGTGAGGAAGTTGATGATGTTGATCATGAAACTTCAGATCAAGTTACTGCAGAACCTCGTAGATCAACCAGAGTAAGATCCGCACCAGAGTGGTACGGTAACCCTGTTCTGGAAGTCATGCTACTAGATCATGATGAACCTACGAACTATGAAGAAGCGATGGTGAGCCCAGATTCCGCAAAATGGCTTGAGGCCATGAAATCTGAGATGGGATCCATGTATGAAAACAAAGTGTGGACTTTGGTTGACTTGCCCGAGGGTAGGCAAGCAATAGAAAACAAGTGGATCTTCAAGAAGAAGACCGACGCCGACGGTAATGTTATCGTTTATAAAGCTCGACTTGTCGCAAAAGGTTTTCGACAAGTTCAAGGGATTGACTACGATGAGACCTTCTCACCCGTGGCGATGCTTAAGTCCGTCCGAATCATGTTAGCAATTGCGCATTTTATGATTATGAAATTTGGCAAATGGATGTAAAGACTGCATTCTGAATGGATTTCGGAAGAAGAGTTGTATATGATGCAACCGAAGGTTTTATCGATCCAAAAGGAGCTAACAAAGTGTGCAAGCTCCAGCGATCCATATATGGACTGGTGCAAGCATCTCGAGTTGGAATAAACGCTTTGATAGTGTGATCAAAGCATTTGGGTTCGTCTGCACTTTTGGAGAAGCCTGTATTTACAAGAAAGTGAGTGGGAGCTCTGTAGCATTTCTGATATTATATGTGGATGACATATTGCTGATCGGAAATGATATAGAATTTCTGGATAGCATAAAGGGATACTTGAACAAGAGTTTTTCAATGAAAGACCTCGGTGAAGCTGCTTACATATTGGGCATTAAGATCTATAGAGATAGATCAAGACGCTTAATTGGACTTTCACAAAGTACATACCTTGATAAAGTTTTGAAGAAGTTCAAAATGGATCAAGCAAAGAAAGGGTTCTTGCCGTGTTACAAGGTGTGAAGTTGAGTCGACTCAATGCCCGACCACCGCAGAAGATAGAGAGAAATGAAAGATGTTCCTATGCTTCAGCCATAGGCTCTATCATGTATGCAATGCTGTGTACCAGACTGATGTGTGCCTTGCTATAAGCCTAGCAGGAGGTACCAAAGTAATCCAGAGTGGATCATCGGACAGCGGTCAAGAACATCCTGAAATACCGAAAAGGACTAAGGATATGTTTCTCGATATGGAGGTGACAAAGAGCTCATCGTAAACGGTTACGTTGATGCAAGCTTTGACACCGATCCGACGATTCTAAATCGCAGACCGGATACGATTTACACTAAACGGAGGAGCTGTCGGTTGGTGCAGTTCTAAACAAAGCGTCGAAGCGGGATCTACATGTGAAGCGGAATACATAGCAGCCGGAAGCAGCTAATGAAGGAGTCGGATGAAGGAGTTCATATCCGATCTAGGTGTCATACCTAGTGCATCGGGTCCAATGAAAATCTTCGTGACAATATCGAGCTATTGCCTTAGCAAAGGAATCCAGATTTCACAAGAGGACCAAGCACATCAAGAGACGCTTCAATTCCATCCGGACTTAGTCCGGATCGAGACATAGAGATTTGCAAGATACATACGGATCTGAATGTTGCGCACCCGTTGACTAAGCCTCTTCCACGAGCAAAACATGATCAGCACCAAGACTCCATGGGTGTTAGAATCATTACTGTGTAATCTAGATTATTGACTCTAGTGCAAGTGGGAGATCAAGGAAATATGCCCTAGAGGCAATAATAAAGTTATTATTTATTTCCTTATTTCATGATAAATGTTTATCATTCATGCTAGAATTGTATTAACCGGAAACATGATACATGTGTGAATGCATAGACAAACAAACATGTCACTAGTATGCCTCTACTAGACTAGCTTGTTAATCAAAGATGGTTATGTTTCCTAACCATGAACAAGGAGTTGTTATTTGATTAATGAGGTCACATCATTAGCGAAATGATCTGATTGACATGACCCATTCCATCAGCTTAGCACACGATCGCTTAGTATGTTGCTACTGCTTTTATCCATGACTTATACATGTTCCTGTAACTATGAGATTATGCAACTCCGTTTACGGAGGAACACTTTGGTGCTACCAAACGTCACAACGTGAATCGGGTGATTATAAAGGAGTACTACAGTGTCTCCAAAGGCGATGTTGGGTTGGCGATTTCGAGATTAGGTTTTGTCACTCCGATTGTCGGAGAGGTATCTCTGGCCCTCTCGGTAATACACATCACTTAAGCCTTGCAAGCACTACAACTAATGAGTTAGTTGTGAGATGATGTATTACGAACGAGTAAAGAGACTTGCCGTAACGAGATTGAACTAGGTATTGGATACCGACGATCGAATCTCGGGCAAGTAACATACCGATGACAAAGGAACAACGTATGTTGTTATGCGGTCCGACCGACAAAGATCTTCGTAGAATATGTAGGAACCAATATGGGCATCCAGGTCCCGCTGTTGGTTATTGACCGTGAATAGTTCTAGGTCATGTCTACATTGTTCTCGAACCGTAGGGTCCGCACGCTTAAGGTTACGATGACAGTTATTATGAGTTTATGCATTTTGATGTACCGAAGGAGTTCGGAGTCCCGGATGTGATCACGGACATGACGAGGAGTCTCGGAATGGTCGAGACATAAAGATTGATATATTGGAAGCCTATGTTTGGAGTTCGAATGGTTCCGGACGAAACGGAATTTATGGGAAACCGGAGGTTACTGGAACCCCGGGAGGTAAATGGGCCTCGGTGGGCCTTGAGGGAGAAGAGGAGGGGCGGCCGAGGTGGTGGCGCGCCCTCCCCCCCAGTCCGAATAGGACAAGGAGGGGGGGGCCCTTTCCTCTTCCCCTCCCCAAACCTAGTCCAACTAGGAAAAGGGGAGTCCTACTCCCGTGGGAGTAGGACTCCTCCCAGCCGCCTCCTCTAGGGCCGGCCGGCCTCCCCCCCCTCCTTTATATCACGGGGCAGGGGGCACCTTGAGACACACAAGTTTGATCGTAAGATCGCTCCTTAGCCGTGTCGCGTGCCCCCTCCACCATATTCCACCTCGGTTATACCGTCGCGAAGCTTAGGCGAAGCCTGCTTGCCGGTGAAACATCAAGATCGTCACCACGCCGTCGTCGACGGAACTCTCCCTCGACACTCGGCTGGATCGAGTACGAGGGACGTCATCGAGCTGTCGTGTGTCAAGAACTCGGGCGCCGGAGTAACGGCGCCGGGATCGGTCGGATCGCGAGGAGAACGTACGACTACTTCCTCTACGTTGTGATCGCTTCCGCTTCGGGTCTACGAGGGTACGTAGACAACACTCTTCCCTCTCGTTGCTATACATCACCATGGTCTTGCGTGTGCGTAGGAAAAATTTTTGAAATTACTACGTTCCCCAACATCTATGGCTAGTAAAATAGTTTATAATCCATAGAGAAGTTGGAATACAGTAGGTTTAACACCAATATACATAAAGAATGAGTTCATTACAGTACCTTGAAGTAGTCTTTTGTTTTCTTTCTCTAACGGAGCTCACGAGATTTCTGTTGAGTTTTGTGTTGTGAAGTTTTCAAGTTTTGGGTGAATTCTTTTGATGGATTATGGAACAAGGAGTGGCAAGAGCCTATGCTTGGGGATGCCCATGGCACACCCAAGATAATCCAAGGACACCAAAAAGTCAAAGCTTGGGGATGCCCCGGAAGGCATCCCTTCTTTCGTCCACTTCCATCGGTAATTTACTTGGAGCTATATTTTTATTCACCAACATGATATGTGTTTTGCTTGGAGCGTCTAGTATTATTTGTGTCTTTGCTTGTTACTTTACCACAATCATCCTTGCTGTACACACCTTTTTAGAGAGCCATATATGAATTGGAATTTGTTAGAATACTCTATATGCTTCACTTATATCTTTTGAGCTTGATAGTTTTGCTCATTGTACATCACTTATATCTTTTGAGCGTGATAATTTTTGCTCTAGTACTTCACTTATATCTTTTAGAGAATGGTGGTGCATTTGTTTTAAAGAAGCTATTGATCTCTCATGCTTCACTTAGATTATTTTGAGAGTCATTAATAGCATGGTAATTTGCTTAATGTTAATATACTTGGTATTCAAGATATGTGAAACCTTTCTTTTGAGTGCGTTGAATAGTAAGATAAGTTTGATGCTTGATAATTGTTTTGAGATATGGAGGTGATAATATCAAAGTCGTGCTAGTTGGGTGATTATGAATTTGAGAAATACTTCTGTTGAAGTTTGCAAGTCCCATAGCATGCACGTATGGTTAAAGTTGTGTAACAAATTTGAAACATGAAGTGTACCTGGCTTGTGCATCCTTATGAGTGGCGGTCGGGGACGAGCGATGGTATTTTCCTACCAATCTATCCCCCTAGGAGCATGCGCGTAGTACTTGATTTTTGATGACTTCTAAATTTTTGCAATAAGTATATGAGTTCTTTTGACTAATGTTGAGTCCATGGATTATACGCACTCTCACCTTTCCACCTTTGCTAGCCTCTTTGGTACCGTGCATTGCCCTTTCTCACCTTGAGAGTTGGTGCAAACTTTGCTGGTGCATCCAAACCCCGTGATACGATATACTCTATCACACATAAACCTCCTTATATCTTCCTCAAAACAGCCACCATACCTACCTATCATGGCATTTCCATAGCCATTCCGAGATATATTGCCATGCAACTTCCACCACCATCATCATGACATACATTACTTTTGCCATATTGCCATTGCATGATCATGTAGTTGACATCGTATTTGTGGCAAAGCCACCATGCATTATTTTCCATACATGTCGCTCTTGATTCATTGCACCATCCCGGTACACCGCCGGAGGCATTCATATAGAGTCATATCTTGTTCTAAGTTTCGAGTTGTAGTCCTTATGTTGTAATCAATAGAACTGTGATGATCATCATTATTAGAGCATTGCCCAAATAAAAAAAGAAAAAAGCCAAAAGAAAAAAAAGAAAGGCCCAAAAAAAGAAAAAAAGGGGTAATGCTACTATCTCTTTTTCCACACTTGTGCTTCAAAGTAGCACCTTGTTCTTCATGTAGTGAGTCTCATATATTGTGCTTCAAAGTAGCACCCTGTTCCTCATGTAGTGAGTCTCATAAGTTGTCTTTTTCATACTAGTGGGAATTTTTCATTATAGAACTTGGCTTGTATATTCCTACGATGGGATTCCTCAAATGCCCTAGGTCTTCGTGAGCAAGCAAGTTGGATGCACACCCACTAGTTTTCTTTTGTTGAGCATTCATAGCTCTAGTGCATCCGTTGCATGGCAATCCCTACTCCTCATGTTGACATCAATTGATGGGCATCTCCATAGCCCGTTGATTAGTCTCGTCAATGTGAGACTTTCTCCTTTTTTGTCTTCTCCACACAATCCCCATCATCATATTCTATTCCACCCTTAGTGCTATATCCATGGCTCACGCTCATGTATTGCGTGAAGGTTGAAAAAGTTTGAGATTATTCAAGTATGAAACAATTGCTTGGCTTGTCATCAGGGGTATAGAAGTTGGGAACATATTTGTGTGACGAAAATGAAGCATAGCCTAACTATATG